>PVKA01006984.1:0-43997 GCA_004027165.1 Ctenomys sociabilis
GGACAGTTAAGCTGCGATGATGGGGGTCTCATCTCTTTTATGTACTAACTCTGTGTCAGAAATCTCCAGCAAATGTGGCAACAAGCGGCCTGCGCGTGAGGGCCCTGGCGGTGCCATCTATGGCTGCTGGCTTCCACTGCTGAGAGCCCTCAAGGCTCTGGGCTCAGCATGGCCAGAGCCCCAAGAGGCACAGCAGCCCTGCCAGGTGGGGGCTCCAACTGCCCGAGTCGGGCACAAGAGCCCGGGCCAGTGGACAGTGGTGTCAATGAGGCTGCATGCCAGCCCGGACTTGGGGCCCACGACACACCTCTGCACCCAGGAGTCCCCTTGCTGCCAGCATTGCCACCAAGCCACTGCCACACTGAGTGCGCAGCTCGGGACGGGAAGGGTGTGCTGCTGAGTCACCCACAGGACTGTGTCCCCGTTGAGAAAGTCCCGGCTGCCAGCCCCACCCAGCGCTCTGCTCCTGCACATGCTGTTCCCTCTGGCCCGGGCGTACATTAGCCCCTGCAACCTCAGCCACTTCCTGGAAGCCCCGGGCTTGCTCAGCGCTGAGTGGCCAGAGTCTGACAAGTTGCTGTTCAGTAAATATTTAGGGGATGAAAGCGCAGCTCCCCGCTTGACCAGATCAGAAGGGCCATATAAGGACTGTGTCTGATTTCTTCCTCCTCCTCCTTTCCATCCTCCTCTTGCTTGCTTGGGGTTTGGTTTTTTGTTTTTTTTTTTAAGATAAGGTCTTGCTACACTGGTCAGCTCACTGTGCAGCCAGGGCTGGCCTCACCCTCACAATCCTCCTGCTTCAGCCTCCCGAGTACTGGGGTTATTCACACTTGTGCACCCCTCCCACTCCCTGTCTTTGTGGCTGGTAGCCCGGGCTCTCAGGGAGGAGACCTGGGTTCCATTCACGCACAGCGCCTCACCAGCTGTGGGCCTTGAGCAGTGTTCAGCCTCTCGGGGCTACAGCCCATCCACCTGTGCAGCAGAGGGAGGCTGGGCCACAGCTGTGGGCAGTGAATGTGACATTCAGTGGCAGCCCACAGCAGGGGCAGCCACCGAGACCAAGTGGCGGTGCCACTGCCACCACGGGACGGAGTTTAAAAGGCTGAGGAAAGTAGGTAAGCTGTGAAGGGACAGTTCTCTTCAGTCTTGGCCTTTACCAGACACCATTCTTACGTGTTTGAAAGAAAATGCAAGCGCCCCCACTGGATACGACATGGAGCGAGCGGAGCTCAGTGTGCTCCAGGACCCGCACACCTGGTCCTGGTCCTTTTTCCTCAGTAGTGGCCAGTGCAGGGCCCATGGGTGCCTGGCAGTTCACACAGATGGCGATGACACATCTGGGCCACCTCTGTGTGCTGCATGGCCCCTGTGGCCCCTGTGGACCGGCCTGTGCAGTCCCCAGCCAGATTCAGCACCCTGGCTGTCTACCGCAGCCACCTGCCCCTCCCCTAGCCCTTCGGTGCACAGCTCTGAGTCCAGATACTACCCACAGACGACAGGAGCCACAGCCTTGAGGACAGAGAAGCAGTGGGATGCAGTGGACATGTGCACCACCAAGCTTACGCCATTTAATATCTCTTGCAGTTGTGCCAAACTGGTCACAGCCTCTCTGAAAGTGGCTGTCCGCCCTCCCACTGCTTGTGGCCTGTGACCTAGGTGGTGACCCAGTCACAAGGGCTCCTCAAGGAAGTTTCAAGGGTGGAAGGTTGGTTCCTCTCTTCCCACCTCTCCACACAGGGGTGGGGTTGCAACCATTATTACCCTATTCCACAGATGAGGAAACAGAGGCTCGAGGAAGATAAGCATTCTCCTTGTGGTTGCACAGAAGGGCTGCTCTGCTCCCTTGGCAACATAGCTGTCCACATGGCGAGGCCCCACCGTGGCCAGGGAATGCCAACTGCAGCCCCAGACAGTGGGCAGCAGCTGGCCTGGGCTGGGCTTCTCTGTCTCTGCTCTTCCTCACAACCAACCCAGCACTCGCAGGCTGAGTGAGGCGGAGGGCAGATCCCAGCCATCCCCACAAACCACCCAGAAATTCCAGGAATGAGGCCATGGCGGGAAGATCCCGGGCAGGCAGGACATCCCGTTACCACCCCGGGCGCCCAGACAGGGGGAGGTGGGAGGGAGGCCCATCTTGGCCTCCAGATCCTGCCAGCTTCCGAAAGCCTGTGACAGGCCCGGGGCCAGGCCCAGGGGAGGCGACAGGCTGGCTCCGCACTCTGGCACTCTGCGGCTGGCTGCTCCCCGAGCATCCCCACAAGCAAGGCTGTTCACCAAGCAGACACAGGCCCAGTGCCACTGGGTATGCTCTAGCTCACGGCTGGGAAAACACCAAATTCCAGGCAGAGAAAAGAGAACAATCACTCACCACTCACTCAACCTACTTTGTGCAAAGAAAGAAACCAGACACATTCCACGCAAGCCGAGATGCTCCTAAGTGGAGCCGCTTCAAACGGCCTGCTAATCCCTCTCCTCCCAGGCCCCCTGTGTCACCCTGGCCATCTCTTCCTGCAGGGATGGATTGTTTCCCTGGACACGAGGTCCCCAGCAGAGCTCTGCAGAAGGGGACCAGCTGGACACAGAGGACAGGGTGGGAAGCGTGGCCCTCACTCAGGCCTGGGTTCAAATCTAGTCACCCCACAGGGCTAGGGGTCATCCAGACAACCCATCACCGACGTGGCGAGCTGCTCCAGGAAGAAGACAGAGGACACACGAAGTGTGCTTTACAAGCCAGGCAGCCAGAGCTATTTGTGTCCCTTCTTGGGGTGGACTCGGAGTGCCCTGTGCTTCTGTTGTGAGTGACAAGCTGTAGCCCAAATGCCACGACGCACTGGGCTGGGGACCCCAGCAGGGCTGAGTCAGGAACACAGCTTCTTCCCAGGGAAAAGGGCCCAGGGCCAGCGCCAGGGAGCCCTGGAGATCCTCCAAGATAGTGCCTGCTGGGAATGGGGTGGGGCAGGCCCTAGACATGGGGGGGGAACGTGAGACCTCAAGCAAGCAGGGCTGCAGGGCTAGGGGCTGCGCCACTATAGGCTGTGGACAGGCCCAGGCCCAGGAGAGTTGGGGAGGGATGGGGTTCCTGGCACCCCCAGGCCTTGAAGGCTACTCTGCAGAGTGCTGACTTTAGATAACATGAATGGGCTCTGACTCTTGCGATCAAATATGGAGGGCCCAGGGGCCACCCAGGCAGGCAGCCTTGTGGGTGAGGGGGAACGGTTTCCCTGGGTTGGGGACTACATGAAGGCCTGCAGGACTTCACGGAGTGCTCTGTGGCCTCCTATGTGAGAAAAGTACCCCATGGCACAGGAACATCCAATCACACTTCTCCACAATGGTGCCCTCTGATGAGGAGCGCTTGTCGTTTAAGAGTATGAGCTGTCCAGGCTGCTGAAGGAAGGGTTTGGAGAAGCAGTGTTGGGCATGGAGCTGAGAGATCCCGGCAGCCTTACCCTGAATGCCGCAGGGGAGACCTGAGGCCAGGCCCAGACAGCCTGGAAGCTGCCTGGACCTTCACCCTCTTCAGCAAGCCCACACTCTGCCCTCAGCAGGCTCAGTGTCCCCAGGAGAAGCTCTTTCCTGCAGGGCTGAGGCCAGGAGTAGCCTGGGAAGACGCTAGCAAGGGTGGCTTTGCCCAGCCTGGAGCACTGAGTGCCACTGTACAGTGACTGTATCAGGGGTCAGGCTTCTGAATGGCCAGCAATGGGTTCTTGTCTGGCATTTAGGGGCCAAGATGCAGCTGAGGGGGCCTCCCTGCCCGGTACTGCACTGTCGTACCTAACTGACCTGGACAGGAGGGGAGGGTGGGGATTCTCAGGCTCCGTATGCGTGCACCATTGTCACCCTCCATACAACTCCTTTCTAGTTTACCTGACCCCACAGCCAGTCTGCAGCCAACCAGCTTGCTACGTGTCAGTCTGAGCCCCAAGAGCAGGTGCTGAATGCCTCATGAAATGGTGACCACCTCCATACCCCGAGTTCCGGCCAGGAGGTACGGGGTGTGAGGCTGAATATCCATATCTCTCCTGGGGTCCTGGGTGCCACCACTGGCCTAGGGAACCCACTGGGAGAGCACTATAGCTCATCTTCTCTCATCATGATCCAGGGTTCCCCAAACCCAAAGCCTTCATGGCCTCTTCCCACGCTTTGCCCACACTCTGCCCACACTACCGCATCTATCTGTCCTTGTGCCTACTTTACATTTTTATTTAAGATGGCTTGCTTTTGGGGGTTCCAAGAAATCTAATTGATTTTTTGTTTGTTTGTTTGTTTGGTTTGGCCTTTGAGTTAGGCTCTTGCTATGTAGTGCATGCTGGCCTTGAACTTGTGATGATTCTCTTGCCTCAGCCTCCCAAGTGCTGGGATTACATGCCTTCCAAGAAATTTACTTTAAAATGGTCACCATCTAGCTCTGCTACTGGCAAAGAAACCTGGTCCCCTCTGCAGGAAAGGTAACAGACACAAGGAGCCAGGGCAGCCCCACCTCCCAGCTGGGCACAGGGTGCTACAGCTTCATTTTTTTTTTTTTTTTTTTTTTTTGTCTTTTTGAGACAGGGTCTCACTATGCAGTTCAGGCTGTCCTTAAGCTCACTTTGTAGCTCAGGCTGGTCTCGAACTGACAACAATCCTCCTGCCTCAGCCTCCCGAGTGCTGGGATTACAGGCGTGCGCCACCACGCCCGGCTACAGCTTCATTTTGAAGGGCGAGTAGGGTGGGAGGCTGTCTGATGGAGGATCTGTGTGGGCCCCTCTGTCATGAGCAGAGGCGCTTGGGGTTCACTGGGGCACCTCAATGGGCCACGCTCAAGGGCAGGGCCTGTGCTGCTCTCTGGCCCAGGGCTGCGGCTCCACACGCCTGCTGGGGGGACCCCTGACCCTCCCATCCGCTCCTCTTTCCCCTGACACCAGTGCTGCCTCTCTATCCCACCAGTCCCTGGGTCTCGGCACCCAGCTGCAATCAGGCCTCTGCTCCCGACCCCAGAGAGCCGATAGGGCTCTTCCCAGCTACAAGCTTCTGGGGCAGGGCCAGCTCCAGGCTCTCGAGGCTGCAGGCATGGAGCAAGTGGACCATCCTTCCCTCTGGAATTTCTCTGCTCTCAGAATGGGACATTGTCCAGAAATTAAGATTGAAAATATGGGATTCTGTAATTTACAATCTTTTTTTCCAAAGATGGTCCAGAAGTTGCAAAATCCTTAATCAGGCCTTTCCTCCTCTGATTCTGTGGTTTTGTCTAAGCTGACGCAGGGCTCAAAACAACCAGAGATACATCGCCTTCGGCTGGAGCACAGTGTCCTCACCCTTGGGGAGTGCCGGGCAGAGTCTGCACTGCTGCAAGCGAGCCAAAGACAGGGCAGGGCCGCGTCCCACACGGGACTCCCAGCCAGCTGCTGCTGTGGGGCAGATGCAGGGTCCCTGTGGGGGCCGCAGCACAGCCTGGGACGGGATCTGCTGAGCTGCGCTTCCTAATGAAGTGAAGGAAAGAGAGCACAGTGCAGTCACCCTGGGCCAGCAGCTCCACTCCTAGAGACATGCCTTAGAAGAATGAAAGCAGCTGTCCACACAGCCTTGAATCCAAATGTTCAGAGTGGGACAATTTATAATAGCTAAGGGTG
The DNA here is from genome assembly GCA_004027165.1 of Ctenomys sociabilis. Taxonomy (NCBI): domain Eukaryota; kingdom Metazoa; phylum Chordata; class Mammalia; order Rodentia; family Ctenomyidae; genus Ctenomys; species Ctenomys sociabilis. The sequence goes on from PVKA01006984.1 coordinate 5,610, forward strand.
GGAGACAGCCATGCTTCCACTAATGAAGTTACAGACAACTGTGTTCTTGCTGTCAGTGGAATACTATTCAGCCATTAAAAAGAAAGGAGGATCTCATATATACTATACACTATGATATATTATATATACTATACATTATGATATATTATATATATTATACACTATGATATATATATATGTATGTATATATACTGTGTATTCTGCTATATATAAAGTAGATGACCCTTGAAAACATGATACTGAGTAAAAAACTCAGACACAAAGACTACACACTGTATGACTCTGATACATGCGATGTCAAGACAGACAGAGTAGACTGCCAGGGATGGAGGGTGATGTGGCTGATTGCCCACAGGTACAGGATTCCCTCATGGCATGATGGAAATGTTTGGGAACTAGGGAGTGGGGTGGCCACACACCACTGCCAAACACTAAGTGCCACTGAATTGTGCTCTTCCAATAGATAAAATGGTGAATTTTGTTTGTGTGAGTTTCGCCACAATAGATATTTTCCAAGGAGAATTAAACAAAGAACACAGCTCATCTTGCCCCCTGACACCCCGCCCACCTCGTGACAGGTCAGGCCGCCTGCCCAGAGCACAGTGTACTCCTCGTGGGACTCTACAAGGTGCTCTGTGTCCCCAGCCCGTGGAAGTCTGGGCACCGACTGAACTAGACAAGCTGGAGACACAGTGAAAGGAACTCAAGCCTGCCTCACCTCCTCTCTCCAGCCCGCCTCACCTCCTCTCCCTGACAGCCCCCGAGTGACGCTGTTTGCACATCTGGCACTCATCAAAAACCAGGGAAATCAGGAAGAAGAAAAAAAAAAAAAAACCTCCTGCTCCAGAGCAGCAGACATGGAGGCTCCTCCTGGAGGCAGCAGATCAGGCTGGCGATGGCGAGGGGACGGTCCACCTCTGCAGGGCTGAGGAGGTCAGGGCTGGGTCCTGCCTCGGACGCACATTATATCACTCATCCCCCCCTCCCCAGGAATGGCTCCAAGTGTTAAGCAGCCCTGTACTACTCTGCCCCCCCAACTCTCCCTGGCCAGAGGCACTCCCAGGCCAGTGCTGACCCGAGCCCCTACCTGTCCTCAGCTGAGCCCACACTCCCTGTCAGCACACACCTTCTGAGGCCTGGAACCCCCAGTGACAGGCAGGCTTGCCACAGAGTGAGCACCTTCCTAGGGAGCTTCACAGGCGCTGCCAGGATGAGCCCTCCCGGCCCCAGCCCAGCACGCTGCACATAGCCTGGGTCACCCTGAGCCTCCGAGTGCTCCTCTGAGCAGTCACCTCCAGAGCAGCCAGTGACATTTCCTGGGCACCCTGGGCATAGCTGCCCTGCAAGTGTCAGGCAAACCAGCTCTGTGTTATTATAAATGCTGTTATAAGTCCCACTCTGGTGTCAAGGGCACTCCGGAAAGTTAAGATCTCCCTCTTTGGCCTCCTTCCTGCATCCAGTGCCCAACTGTTTCACCTGAGCTGCTTTCCAACAGAACAAATCCTGTTCAAAGGCTACCATCACAGGCAGGGTCGGCAGTGGGCAAGACCGGTCCTAGAAGAGGGAGGGCCGAGGCCAAAATTCATAGCTGATGATGCCACACACCAGCCAGGGTACCTTGGGCAAATGCTGTCCTTGACAGGGCCTCCGTTTCCCCCACTGCTAGGTGTGCCACAGGTGCACTGGGCCTTCAGGCCCTACACCTGCCTCAGCTGCAATCCAGCGCACCTCCTGCTCCTCTACCACATGCAGGCGGCCGGACACAGGCAGAGCAGGACATCAGATGCCTTCAGCATAGAAATCACTAGGCACGCATGCATCCCACATCCCCATCCAGACCCCAGAGGGGAGCGGTGGGCTCTCCATGCCCACAGCACAAGGAGTCTGGAGGCTGAGTGAAGTCCACTCCTGCTCCCAGATGCTGGCCAAGCTGGGCATTTACCAGTCTCCTTTCTGCAGCTTTGCACTCCAGACCACTCATGCACCCTTAGCCTGAAAGCCACCCAGGAGCCCGCTGCGCCCCTCCGTGTGCCCACAGGCCAGCCCTGTGCGGGACAGTTCCAGCTCCGCTAGCCTGGCTCTCTCCATCGGGGCACGGAAGCCCAGGGTCCAGATGAGCCCTCAGCCCAAGTCTACCTAGAAGCAGCTCCCACTCCAGCCAAGGAGCCCTGAAGCATGCTCCGCGCTGCAGGAGCTGCCTGCTGCACACCTGGACCCACACCCCTGAAGCTCCAGCAGTGGCAGAGCTGGGCTTCGGCCCCGGTTCTGACCTGGACTCTTCATCTGGAATATGGGGAAAGTCATCTCGCTTGGTTTGCGTCCAGTGGAACTTGAAAGGGGCGTGGCCCTGTGAACTGCCAGGAGGCACCTGCCTGTGACCACCCTGCCTGTCCCACATGTAGGTGGACCTCTCTAGCTTGCCACATGTTCCGCCAGCTTCCAGACACATTAGCCACTGCGAGGGAGCACAGGACCACCCAATCACGAGTAAGCCGACAGGGAGGGCAAAGCAGCATTCTCCGAGGAGCCCACGGTGCCCACAGGGACGGTGATGCCAGATGCTTGGCCGCTGTGCCTCAGTTTCCTCATCTATAAAGAGCAGGTCTCAAAGCAAGGCTTTTTGCATATTTGGAGAGCCCTCGCCCCAGTGTCCGCCACGCTCCATGAGATGGCATCCCCTCTGACTATTCTGAGGGATCCTGGACATCCGGAACAGTGGGTCACAGCTTGTACCGAACACGCCACACTTACCACACCTCGCGGCTTCTCCCGTGTGCAGCAGTCTGCGCGAGAACGGCGGGCTCGGCCGGCTACTACGCGAGGCTCTGAACACGAGGCTCAGGGCGCGCCGAGGGCTTTGAGTGGGTCTAGGGAAGGCGTACTTGCTCTTGAAACAGCTCAGACTCTGAGGCCACACCCCCCATGGGGACTGGTGGCACTGATTGGGCCACGGGTCCCCTGCCCCACCCGAGGCCCCGCCCCACCGGAGCCTCACGGCCACAAGGAGGCGCGTGCGCTGTGGGCAAGGGACGTTGAGTCCCAGCGGGGCTCGCAGGGAGGTGGCGCTCGGCCGCTTGCCGTGACCATAAAAGTCGTTTTCATTGAGCGCCTTCCAGATCCCACTCTGCAGCTCTAGTGTCTGAGAATGACATCGAGTTCGAAAGCGGTGCTCCGAGCGGCGAGGCTGGAGCGCGGGAGAGAGGAGGAAAGCATCCATGGGCCACGCATTCGGCACTTTATGAGCCAGGGAGCTCCCCACTGAATCTGGGGCCAAAGTCAAGGTTGCAGCACATAACTTGGGGTCCTTTGGTGGCCTGGTAGGAAGGGGTGTCAGAGGACCTAAGGGACACCCGTGTTCCCTCTCAGCCATGTCATGAGGCCCTACTGCGTGCAAGCCTGTGCTAGTGCCCGGGGCAAGGGCGGCCGGTCACAGGGCACCTACTTGAGTGCAGCCCCTGCACTCACCCTTCTGAGGCCACACCCCCCGTGGGGACACACAGTAGGCCCCACTGTGTGCTGTGCAGCCATGAGCAGAGTCTGGGCACCCACGTGGGTCATGACATAAGAGTACACAAGGATGGGGACATGCACACAAGCCCGAAACTCCTGCCCAAGACGCTGGTGAGGCTCAGATGCAGATAAAGAGCCATGTGGGCCCCTCCTTTTCCCCTCCCTTTGGGAAGCCCCGGGCCAGGGCCGGCTCACCCACACTGCCTAAGCTTCTGCTTGCTGTGCTGGCCCACCGCAAGCCCTGGACTTGGCAAAGGACAACGCAACAGGGAGGAGAGAGAATAACAGCTACTTTCAGGCCACACTCAACTCTGCACTACCAGTGCCATCACTAGCTGCCTGGCTCGCCAAGGAAGGGCGTGGGACATGGAGGACATGAGACACTTTCCACAGCCAGGGCACTCCGAGGAGGATGGGCTGGGATTCAAACTCATTTTTGCCAGCTCGGCTGCAATTCCCTGTAACCAGTAAGTAAGCCTCAGGGACAGAGGAACAGAATAGAGGGGGTTGTTGCTCCACATCCAGCCAGCAGAGCGAGCAGACAGGGTCACATTCCTCACAGGCCCATGGGGCAGAAGTGGGGGTTCAGTTGATAGTGGAATATCTATGGCTCCATCAGCAGATCTCTGCCTTCGGGAAGACACTTAAAAGATTGTCAGTACTGGACCCTGAACCCCAGACCATCACACTAAACAATGGCCTTTTTTTTTTAACCTTAAACTTCAAGGAAGGGTGTTGCTCAGTTGTCCAGGATGGGCTTGAACTTGTCATCCTCCTGCCTCCATTTCCAGAGTGCTGCAATTACAAGCATATACTACCATAGCCAGCTACAAGATGCTTCGTACACAGCCCTGCCGGCCTCTTCCGGCCTAGGAGGGCTCTGGTACACCCCTCCCAGCACAGGCACTCCAGGGACACCACTGCAGAGACACAGCCGAGGGTACCAGCCCAAAACCTGTCGTCTCTGGCTGAGCTGCTGAGTCCCCCACAGCCGCAAGCCCTCAAGACTGTCACTTCCTCCCTACCCCCTTTCCTCTCCTGTGGCTTCCCATCCTCCTGCTTAGCCCCCAAGGCTGCTATCTATGCTTGGCTTCAGGGCTTCATCTTCCAGCCCAGCTCCCACTGAGCTGTAATCCAGGGGGGAGACTGAGGCTTGGGCAGCAGAGGCTCTGGGCTGTCTGGTGGGCTTGGCAATCTGGTGTTAGAGCCCTGCAGTGGCCAGAATGCACAAGCCTCCATATGTCCTGCACTGCAACCTAATCTCCGCAGTGAGGGCACCAGGAGGTGCTGTCCGGAGGTGACCAGACCCCATGGGCTCTAGAATGGTTCTGGCTTTCCCCTCCTACCACGTGAGGTCACGGGATACCGGCCCTCAGCACATGACCTAGGACATCCCAGACACAGAGCTGAGAAGGAGAGTCACCATAACTCAGCTACTCCTGCAGTGGTATTTTGTTATCACAGCCTGAAAGGACAGAGACAATGTGTGACCTTGGTCTCACAACCATGTGGCCTTTAAACACTGGAAATTTGGATTGGCTGCGATATGAGCCCGCTGAATGTTTCTGAACTCTGTCATTTGTCAGGAGTTCAAGGGTGTTAATAAATAAGCTTTCCAGGCAGGGTGTTATGGATAGTGTTGCTGGGTAACAAATTATACTGAAATGCTAGGTCTTAGAACATCATTTTGTTTTACCTTTAAGTCTGAAGGCCAGGAAGTAGGGGTGGCCCCTCCTGTGGTGGCCCTGGGTGTTGCCTGGAGCTGTTATACCAGCAAACTCTACTAGGCTGCATGTCCATGCTGGTCCCCCAGCCAGGCACTTACTGCTGGATGGGGCAGAAGCTGCTGTCTGTGGAGCCCTATGTGAGCTCCTGCCTGCACGTGAGGCTGTCACCTTCCCAGTGTGGTGGCCCTGCAGTGGCCCCTAGCCAGCCTCCTAGGAGGACAGAGGGAAGTACCTGGCTCTGACACCCAGAGCTAGAGGTCTGCCCTGCTGTCACATCAACCACAGAGCCTGCCAGCTTCAAGGAGAGCAATACAGACCATACCTCCATGTAGGGAGGGCTCAAATCTCTGCAGACCTGTTTGAAAACCTCTCCAGGTCAGGCGAGGTGGCACACACTTGTAACCCCGGTGCTTAGAAGCAGAGGCAGAGGAATGGCCACAAGTTTGAGGACAGTCTGGGCTGCAGAGTGAATTCAAGGCCTGCCTGAGCTGCATAGCAAGACCCTATCTCAAAAACTTAATAAAACTATGAGTCCTAATTGCATCCCACCATGCATGGTGTCTCTTCAGCCCACCCCACTGCTCTGGGCCACAGTTGCTTCCTCTGGGATCACCCAAGAAAGGTTGCCCTGAGTTTGCTGCTGGGCACCACTGTTGAGTAAAGCCCCAGCACTTGCATCTCCAGGCCATGGACCTTGGAAAACCACACAGACTGCGAGAGCCCAGCTATAAATTGAGGGTCTGTCTCTGCTCCCTCTCTTCTCCTCTCTTCTCTCTTTCGTCCTTCAGACGGTACACAGCTAACTTTCGGAAAATAATGGACACAGGGCCTGAGGTGCACGGCAGCAGGATTATTGCAATAAGTGAAAACAAAGCAAAGGAGAAAGAGGGAAATTATTTTCAATGAACTTTTCTATCCTTTTGTAATCTCAGAGTGTAACTTCCAAAAAAAATAGCATTGGCACTGGAATAAAATGGTACGTCACAGGCCACATGGACTCCTGGGAATTCCCAAAAGGGAAGGACCACGACATGTGTCAGTGACCTCCTGGGAAGGGACAGCCACTCATGGCCCCAGAGGTCCCTGCTGGCTGGGGAGCGGGCTGGGTTATGGGACTGAGGCAGAGGGGAGTCCTTCTGGCCACAGGAGTCTTTGCCTAGAGAAAGGAACCTGCAGGCCAGAAGGGATGCAGCCCTGAGCACCCGCCTTCGGGGCCACAGCCTGCCGAGCAGGGCGGGCACAGTTGGCCACCTGTTGCTGCGACATCTGCAGTGTAGAGGGCTGATGGCCTCCGAGTCCGCTCCTCTTGCTGGGGGCTCCTGCATAGGTCTGAAGCCCAGGCTGGGACGCCTCTGTTCCTCATCCATCATCCCTGCCACCGCTGTGGACTGGGCCCAGTGTGGTGTCAACTTTTGCTTCCATTCTTCTTTCCGGTCCTCAATGGCAGGAGGGCAGGCGGGGCTGAGGGACAGGCTCTCCTTTGTGGAGCGTGCAGGTGACTAGGACTGCAGAGAGTGCCCTGAGTTCACGGTTTTATTCTGCCTTCATTTCCTAAATTTTGTTTTTAAATAAATGGCAACTTGGCACAGTAGGGCTGTGAATGAATCTCCAAGAGGATTCTAAACTGTGGGTGGCTGCACGGTGTCCACCTGTTGCTCCTCAGAAGTATTGCATGGCCCCTCCTACGGGGCTTCATTTGGACACTGGGCTGTCCTTCCCGGGGCCTCTGCTTTTAAAGAATTTACATACTGAAAACTGCTATGGCCTTTGGTGACTGCATATGAAGTAGAATAAAATAATACAATAATTTTCATAAAGGCTGCAGTTGGGGACACACCCTCTGGGTACCATTTTGAGATGCAGGTAGTTCAAAAAGAGGAAGCAAAATGATGGGAAAGAGAGTCCCTGCTTTCTGCCAGCAGAGACTGGCCACGTCATCTTTGAGGCTCCCAGTGGGACCAACCTTCAGGGAGGACACATGGCTGAGCCTCGGCAGGACCTGAGGAGCAGCAGGGGCACCACTGGTGCCCACGCAGCAAGATCTAGAGCAGTGGCCAGTGGCCTGCTTGGGTCAGCTCCACCAGGAGGATGCCGCAGGAGGAGCCTGGGGCTGCGGAGCCTAAGATAGCCAAAGCGGCTGGAGCCAGCAGAGTTGGTCCTGGGCCAGGCAGGTCACCCAGAAGTCCTTTCTTTATGTTTTTAATTCATTTTTTTAAATTTTATTTTAGAGAAGGGTCTACAGGGTGTTCAGGGTCTCATTACTAGATCGGATTCATAGTGATCTGCCTGTTTACAGCCTCCCAAGAGCTGAGATTACAGAGTGCACCACCATGCCCAGTCTCAATCACCGTCTCATCATGCCCCAGGGGCGGGGCCAGCACAGCAGGTCTGGGGATCGAACTCCCAGCCCCTGTGTCTGCCTAAGCAGGTCTTTAAACCGCTGAACTATTTGGCTGGCCCTAGAAGTCTTTTCTCTCAGTCCCCTTCTTGCCATTCCCTGTCAAGCAGTTCATGTCCTCTTTGTCCCAGAGGCCAACAAGGGCAGTGCTTGCCATCTTTCTGTTCTGGTTTCTTGGAGAAAAGAACCCAACCAGCTCCACCTCTGGGGTATGAAGGGTGACACTGTCTTGGTAGCCTCATTCTGTGAGCTGGGGATACCTCAGAAAGCCATCAGGATGAGAATGACCCACAGAAGAGTCCATACAGTGTACAACCCATGCAAAAAAAAAAAACAACCCAGGGCTGAAACAGCAGCCTGAGTGAGCAGTCTACTACACATCAAGCTCTGAAGCAAACCCTATCCACATCTGCATGCATCTCTGCAAGTCTCCATCATTTCCAAGCAGCCCAACCCCACAGCTAGGCCAGCATCTCTGTTGGATGACTTCTCTGGAGGGCAGCAGAGTGTACATCCTGTCCCAAGGGTGCAGCATTGAGGCATCAGCTCAGAAGCAGAGAACAACCTTACCCAACACCAGGCCTGAGCCTTCACCAGGAAGTTCCCAGGCTCCAGAATTGCAGGAACTGAGCTAACACTCCTGCCCTGGGTCTAGTGCGATAGCAGCATCAGGTACAGACTAAGACAGCCAGCTGCAGGAGTGTGGGCTGTTCTCAGTGTCCGCTGGACTGTGGGAGCTGCCTCAGGGTTAGGAGTGCACACATTGGGGGTCTGCGTTGGTTGTAGGGATGCGACCTCGGGACACTCTAAACTGGTACCTGCCACTCCTCTCTGGCTTCTCCCCCACTGTCCTCTTTCCTTGAAGCTGTGAGGTGAGCAGCCTTTGCATGCCATGCCCTTCCACCATGACTAAAACCCCGAGGCTATAAGCCAGAGTAAACCCTCCTTTAAGTTGCCTATGTCAGATATTTCTCCCAGCAACACAAAGCTGGTCAATTCAGGGGCAAAGGGGAGGGGAACCTGCTGAGATGCCAACCAATGAGAAAGACCCTTAACCAGGTGTGAGACCTTCTCATTGGTCATCGTAGGTCATGTGTTTACCCTAGGCCAGAAGAGTTTGTGATTGGTTGTCCTATGGCATCATGTGGTCAGGGTGGGGGTAGCTGCCCCATAAAGGGCAGGAGGGCTTGTGGGAGCCCAGGGACTGGGTGCTCTGGCTCTGGACAGGGTGGACGGTGAAGTCTGAGGCTGTGAGTCCCTCAAGGGGAACAGGGATAGGCTAAGAGTGGCCATAGAGTGAAGCCTACTGAGCCATTTAGGTTGACCTGAGGCTTCTGCTTGGGGCATTTCCTGGTCCCTTTCCTCCCTGGGCACCCAGAGAACACACCCCTGGACACCCAGGGTGCTGTGGCTAGTTACAACAAGACTGGGAGCCACAGGTTCACTGTAAGTGAGACGTTACAGGGGGCCTGTAGGCCCCATTCACTGATAGAAACCAAAGTCAGATGCTGAAGTGGGTGCCCAGATGGCTCACAAAGCAACAGGAAGGCTGAGAGTGATATCTCCAAACTCTAGAACACACCTGCCAATTGGCCTTCTGGACCAGAATATGGGTACGATGGCTGGAGTACAGCGGCCAGCTTGGGCCATGAGGTACCTTGGGAACACAGCCTCGAAGAGTAGAGCTTAGGTCCTCAGCTCCCTAGGCCTCTATGTCCACCAGATCACGCTTCTTTTCTCCACTCAGGTGGAGAGGAAGGGTGGGGCTTCACTATTCACTGTTGCTGTCCTGATAGGTCTTTAGTTTACAAATGAAACAGCTCTAAGTTGGAACAAAGCCATTTCTTTCATCACTGCTTCTGAGTCTTCTCACACCTGTTTGGTCCCAGGGAAGCCCACCGAGTGTAACTATGTTTGTATCTCTACATTCTGTCCTGGTGAACTGGCAGCCCGCATGGCCTCAGACCTGACCTTCTCAACAGCCTCATGTAGGACCACGTGACAGTCCCATCCATGGGACCCCCAAGGGGAGTCCTCCCTGAGGCCTCTCTGAGGAGGCTGGGCTGCTTGGCACCCAGGATCCACCACCATTGGAAGATACTAACCCACCCATGGGTCCCACCCTTGTCCCCACCAGCACGGAAAGCCAGGTTGCAGCCAGTGTCCAGGCCTGTTACACCTGGACTAGGGCTGAGGACAGGGGCTTCTGGGCCTGATCTGTGGCTGCCGTGGGTATGGTCTGGAGCCTGGGCTTTCTGTGCCCTGTGCTGTGAGCCCCTCTCTCCCACCACCCCTGCCCTACAATTGATTCTTTAGAGCCCCCAACCATGGACCCAAGCACAGGCTGCAGGAGCCTTCTGCTTTCTGGGCGTCCAGGAGGTAGGGAAGTGATTAAGAAGACACTGTCTGGGAGGACAAAGGTTTCTGCAGGTGCTGTGACCTTTGCTGTCCCAGCCGGGGTCTCAAACAACATAAATGCCTCTTCCCCAGGCCCAGAGGCCACAGGCCTGACATCTGGGGCTGTCCCACAGGACTCCCTTGAGGCTCAGGGCCCAAGGCATGCCCCCTGCCTGGACCCTCTGGTCGTGGGGCCTGATCCCTGTTGCTCTTTGCCCTGTGGCCACACGGCTCCAGCCTGTCCCCCAGTACCATAACTCAGGATGTTTGCCAAGACCTGTTTGTCTACAGGCCACATTCTGAGGCCAGCAACATGGCCACGTCAGGCTCACAGCACCCATGGCCATTCGGATGACGTAAGTGGACATTATTACCACTATTGCCAACGGCCAGCCTGCTGGCATGTGCCTGTTGTCCCAGCACTCAGAAAGCTGAGGCATGAGGGATCACCCCAAGTATGAGGCTGGCCTGGATTCCACAGTGAGGGCCAAAAAAGCAAACTGATTAAATAAAAAATAACACTAACAGCAATGGCATCATAGTGAGGTGTAGGTTAACAATCAGACCTCATGGGGAGCTGTGCTGGATGTGGGGATGCAGGGGGTGGGTGCAGACAGAGGGCACATGGCCTGGGGAAGGGAGGGTGCCAGCGTGACTGGCTCTGGCCCTGAAAAGCGGGTCCTAGGCCCCCTCTCAATGCCTGACTGGAGCTATGGTGGCCTTGTCCCTGGGGCCTGGAAAGAGCTAGCAGCTTCTACCACCTGGGACACCAGTACCTCTGCGAGGAAGGGCAGGCTCAGGGCAGGAGCCCACAGAGCAGTCAGAGCCAGCCTTGGTCCCCTGGGTGCCCACCAGGGGCACACCATGCTTAGCTGGGATCTTTGCCAGTTCTCTTTTCTTTTCTTTTTTTTTTTTTTTTTTGAGACCAGGCCTCACCATGTGACCCTGGCTAGTCTTAAATTTGTGGTGATCCCCCTGCCTCAGGCTCCCGAGCGCCACCACACATATAGCAGATGGGTCCTATTTTCCACCAGAGCTGAAATGGCTCCTCCGAAGGTCTTAGCCCGATAGGGAAGTGGGGTGATGGGTACCACTGCAGCAGGCTCCCATACTGCATACCATCCATTGCTGGGGCCAGCAAGAGGAAGCCAGAGACCAGCAGGAGACGCAGAGTACCGGCCTAGACCCGAGCTGCAGCTGAGCCTCACCACCCTGCTCACAGAGGCAACGCTCTGGAAGCCACATCTCTCCCCTAGCACAGCAAGGGTCCCTCCAGGGCCCTGGGGATGGATTGCTGAACTTCCGGGATGTTCTGCACTTTGGCCAGAGGGTGAGTTGCGTCTCCAGAGATCAGGCTCAAGCCCTAGCCCCAGGACCTCTCAAGGTACTGTGATGAGGCCGTAGGGCCACGGCACGCGGTGGCAGGAGGCCAGGAGCAGCAGGCCCCTGCACCTTGGGCTCAGATGCCCAGCTTGCCCAGGATTGCACGTACAGTGCCCACCTGGCTAGGTTAAGGCGGAGGCCCCCCAGGTCACTCAGCTTCCCCAGGTGGGGAGGACCTGGAGGAAGTGCCACCATGAGGAGCAGTGGCCCAACGCAGCCACATCCACGCACTCCGGGAGAGCTGGCCACGCATCCTGGAAGTGCCAAGCACTGCTTCTGCCTCCTGGGGCCTGCAGCTGCCTCCTCACCAGAGTGTGCTGGGCTCCTAGGAGCTGTGACAGCAGGACTCACAGACAAAAGGAACCGCCACAGAAGTCAGGCCGGACCCTAGGCGCTCTACTTCTGCCGGTGGCCATGGCCCTCGGTGTTCTTGGCCCCAACTACTCCCACCTGGGCCAGCACCGTGAAGCCTCCTTCCTTCATCCAGCACAAGTTTCCCTTGTAAGCCCTCAGCTATCGGTGCAGGGCCACCTCCTCCAGGTGGCCTCACTGCAGCTCCGATATATCTGCAGTGACCCAACCCATGCTGCCAGCTGGATTCTCTAGAGCTCAGGTTCTACTCAGCACACACTGGGAAAAAGCCTCAGCAGACGCCCGGGCTGGGGACCTCAAGATGGGCAGCACCCTCATTCTCCCAGGCACGCAGGGAGCCATCAGTGTTGCATACTGGGGGGAGCAGAGGGTCTGTTAGCAGGAAGAGGCTGCACTGTGAGGGTGGAAGGTGGGTGCCAGCCAAGTGGAGGGGCGGCCCCAGGAGCGGGACAGCCGGCGGAGAAGGGCTAGCCAGCCCCGCATCACTTGGCCTCGCCCCATGGGATGGTGTTGGGGCCCCACAGTGTACACTGAGCCCAAAGTGAGCCCCTGAGCCACAGTGAGCTGGTAGAGCCCGTGCTAGCCCTCTCTAGGGAAGGACACCAGGTTACCCAGACCCCATGACTCAGTAGGCAGTGCCACGGCCAATTCCAGGCAGAGAGTATGAGGCTACCAGTGGCTCAGAGACCACCACCACTACCTCCACCCCCGTCCCTGAGCCACTGAGCTCCAAACAGTGCCCCTGGAGAGCCTGTTTGTGAGTGACCAGTGAATGCGCTCCAGATGCGCCATCTATGGGGCCAGTCCAGAGTGCAGGCTTCGGACTCAGGGGCTTTTGGACTGTGAGGCAGTCCTTAACCCCACTCCAGAGTGCAGGCTTGGGACTCAGGGGCTTTTGGACTATGAGGCGGTCCTTAACCCCAGTCCAGAGTGCAGGCTCGGGACTCAGGGGCTTTTGGACTGTGAGGCGGTCCTTACCCCCACTGGTGATGCTGAGCTCAGAGTGGCCAAGGTGTGATCAGAAGGCCCAGGTGGCCCTTGGCCCTCACCTGCAGGTGGCAGCAGCCCTGTGCCTGCCCAGTCAGGTGGCAGGAGAAACTTGTCCTATCCCTCTGCAGGCTCAGACGACCTTTTGTCTGGGACACAGCTCCACACTCGAGGGGTGCCAGGTGGGGTGGCCATGGATACATGGGGAGGGGATCTAGGCCCTTTACGTGACACAGAGCACTCCTGGAGAGGCACACACAGCGAGGACCTTAGCTGCAGATGGCAGGCAGAGGTTGGGCAGCCGGGCCCTGGCACGCAACTGCACTGCTCCAGTCTTGGCTGAGCCTTCACATGGGCCTTGCTGCTCCTTTTCAGTATGTGCTCATTTGGGCAGTGAGGAGGGACAGATTCCAGGGCTTTCCCCCAAGCTCCCTCCCCAGCCCTTTCTTACTTGTGATTTCAAGACAGAATCTCACCAAGTCCCTAAGTTACCCAGCATAGGCTCCAGCTTTGCACTCTCCTGCCTCCGCCCCCTGGCTCTGCACTACGGGCCAGCTCTCCTCTTCCCACGTGGATGCTCGTCATTGCATTCAGGGCCACCCTGGTCATCTGGGCAACCTCATCCAAGTCCCCCACTGAAGGGGATCTGTGGAGATCCTTCTTCCCAACACGACTGTGGTCACGAGTTCTGGGTAGAGGGCTGGGGCCACCACTTCTTCAGGGCCACCACTATACCCACTGTGGCCATCTGGGCTCCACCCTTGGCCCTGGCCCCTTGCCCAGGGCCACCTTTCTTCTGGGTGAGATGGAATCTCCATGTCATGTACCTTGCGTTTCTTGAGGGCAGGCAGTGTTGAACAGCTTTTCTAGGTACTTAGCGACTTCGTCCTTCTGAGAAGGGCCAGCCTACTTCAGTGGCCAATTTCATGGTCAGGTCTTATAGTTTAAGGAGGGCAAATTTTTTGAGTTTTTGTTTCTTTTTGTACTGGGAATCAAATTCAGGACCTTGTGCTTGCCAGGCAGACACTATGCCACTAAGGTAGATCCCCAGGCTAAGTCTCATTTTTGGAATTTTTTTATGTATTCTAGAATTAGTTCTCTGTCTGAGGAGTAGATGGAAAATTGTTTTGCCCAGCCTACAGGCTTTCTCTCTTATGCTGTTGGCTGTTAACTTTGTTGTGCAGGAGCTTTTTAATTTGATGTGATTCCATTTGCTGATCCATGATGTTCTTTCTCTTCAGTTGGGGCACTGTTCAGTCCTTGCCTATACCTACAGCTTCAAGAGCTACTTACTTATCTTTCAGCGGACTATCTCTGCTTTTCTGTTCAGACGCTCATTGCGGTCTTCTGCAGGAGGACAGCTGTCCAATACAGAGACTGCCTTTCCTCCAGTGTGCTGTTGACTTCTCTGTCCACTAGGGCCTCTGAAGGAATTAGACACATGAGACTCCTGACTTCACTGGGCGTGATGGCCAATGCCCATAACCCCAGTGCTTGGGAGGCTGAGGCAGGAGGATCGTCGGATGTTCGACACCAGCCTGAGCTACACAGTGAGCTCAAGGTCAGGCTTAACTGTATAGCAGTGGGGATGGAGCCCAGGACCCCACCCAGCCAGGTGAGTGCTTACCACTGAGCCTTGCCCATTGTCCCTGGCATTTCTTTAAAAACTGACCCCTATGAGCCAATACTGTTGTTTCTCCATGCTCTGTTTTCCTGGGAAAGTGATGGCTAAGGACCTGCCCTGCTCTGCCAGGACTGCAATGTTGCCCCAGAGGCTGCCAGGATCCGCTCCCTTTAGCACAGCCTCCAGGGGCTGCCTGCTGCTCTGAACGCCCAGGGCCTCTGGATCTCAAGTCCTTTACATACACTGTGCCAGCCAGGAAGTCACACAGATGTCACCTCCTCCCTGAGGGCCTGGGGTGGAGAGTGGGGAGCTCCTTCATCTGACCACATGAATAAGTTTACTGCCTGTTAGAAGCACCTACATAGGAGAGAAGAGGTCTCAGGTCTTGCACCACAGCCCCAGCACAGGGCTGGCCCCAGGGCAAGCGTATTCAGGGCAGAAGCAGGAAGCCTGCACTGCAGGACCCTCCTGGGGCCAGGTGCCAGTACTGCACAGGCTGCTGCGAAACACAGCTGGGGCCCTCCGGATGGGCAGCACCAGAGGAGAAGCTGCACCGGTGGCGCTGGTCACAGGGCAGGGCACACGCCAGTCGTGAAGACCGAGGAAGGAGGGAGGCAGAGCACTGCCTGCCCTGCCCCCGCGGACACTGCACCGATCAGCTGGGGCAGTGCGTGAGCCAACGCCTGCATCCCTCATAATGCACCAGTGACCACATCCAGCTGCAACTCCTTGGCAGGGCCAGCAGCCACCCCTCTGCAGCCCATGCCATGCTCAGGGCCCACTTTCCCCACATCTGGGACTCTCAGTGTCTCCCAAGCCTTGTACTTCAAGGCAGACCTCTGTTTTCTGTAAATCTCTGATGAAAATTCAGTTCTTCAAAGGCCTGCAAAGAGGTAAGAGAGAGAAATGGGGAACAGATACGCTATGCAGTTAATCTAAGAAGAGACAAGAAAATTGGACAAAAAGGAGTAAAAGCAAATTGACAAATAGCATTTGCGTGGGCTGTAACCCAATTATAATGTATGTGTGCTCACTGCAAATGTTTTAAACAATGTAACTGCAGTGTTGAGGTTGGCAGCCTGCATGAGAAATCAAGCCCTAACCGTGAGCTCACAGGCCTCAAGAAACCAAGTTGAAGCACACAACCCCACAAGGATCGGAAGCAGAAAGAGGGAAACACACTCCCCACCAGTGAGCGTGACCCTGGGCAGCTGCTGGCAGTTGGCGCCAGGCACTGAGGACTCACGACAGTGAGCTGTCAGGGGCATGAGGGCTTCACACCAGGATGAAAAGCCCTTCACCAGGTATATTGAAGACTGCCACATGTGGCCAACGGGGTAGGAACACACCTGTAGCCCCAACACTCAAAAAGCTGAGGCAGGAGGATCTCCATGAGCTCAAGGCTAGCCTGGACTACATAGTGAGACCCTGTCAAAACAAACAAACAAACAAGCCCTAAATGTGTTTGTGCCTAGTAATAGAGCCTGTGAACACAAACAGCAAAAACACACTAACCTAAAAGGAGACTGAGGCACACCTGAATCAAGATAGAAACCCTACCATCCACCCACTCTCACTAGCCGCTGGAACAAGTACACAGAAACCTCCTATGGTTATGGAAAGCTGCAGGAGAGTTTCTAAGTGGCTGACTCAGTATCCATGGACTATTCTACACCCCCCGCAGCAGAGCATATTCTCTTAAAATGCAGTAAAAAATCAAGTGCTAAGGCTCTACTTGATGTAACAGCATCCATCTTGAGTCAGTACCACACAGTGGCTCAAGCCCCCAGTGGCTTCTCCTGCACACCTTTGCACAAGTCCTAAATAAATCAAACCATCAGAGTCACATGAGGGGCTTCATGTCCAGCCCCTGGTTCCAGAGGTACACTGGGCTTGGAGGTTCAATCTCCAGATACCACAGGTATGTTCCATAGGGTAAAGTCACTTGTGTTCTGACCTGGCTTCCCAAGCCATGTGTGGGGAGCCCACAGCCACCACAGCCATGTGGCCACCGGGCCTGGCTATGACCAGGTTTCCTCCAAGGTGTCTCTCAGCACCTTGGTCCTCACAGCCCTGCAGCAAAGCATTTAGAACATGCAGACCAGGGTGATAATTCAGTGGAGTAAGTGCTTGCCTAGCAAGAGCAAGGTCCTGAGTTTGATCCCTGGAACCACCAAAACAAAGACTGTCTTCTCTGACAAAGGCCATGTGTCAGCCCAGAAACTGTCAGGAGCCCAGAATCTAATGAAGTGTATTCTCCAGCCCCCGTGGAGTCAAGCCTTAGAAGAATCAATAAAAGAGAAACAGCTTTAAAAATCTCCAAATGCTTCCCAATTGAGATATTTCTAAATAACTTCTGGTGACTGAGGAAGCCACAAGAAAAAAACAGAAAGTATTTTAACTGCATGCAAATGGAAATATGATCTGTCCAAACTTGCAGGCTATAACCCAAGAACCACCTGAAAATTAGCAGCATTCAGTGCTAATATCTGAAAAAAAGACAAGTCTCAAGGCAGGGATGGAAGTTTTCACATTAAGAAGCAGAAAAGCCAAGTGCGGAATCACAAACCTGCACTTCCTTCCACTCAGGAGGCCTGGGCAAGAGGACCTCGTGTGAGCCAGCTGGGCAACCTAGTGAGACCCTGTCTCCAAAGCAAGGGCTGGGAATGTATCTTAGCACTCCTTGATTTAAATTCTAGGTACTGCTCCCTCCAAGAAATGACAACCAAAAAAGAAAAATAGAAAGAAGAAAAAGGAGGAAGAGGAAGGAAGGCGCAGGAGAAAAACGGGCAGTAGGAACGACACGCACTTGATCTTCAGGGACTAGGGAAGCTGAGGCAGGAGGGTCTCTGGGGGCCAGGACTTCGAGTCCGGCCTGGGTGACACAGTGAGACTTGTCTCAAAAGCAACAAAAGAGAAGGAAAAAAAAAAAGAAAGAAGAAAGAAAGAAAGAAAGAAGAAAGAAAGAAAGAAAGAAAGAAAGAAAGAAAGAAAGAAAGAAAGAAAGAAAGAAAGAAAGAAAAGAAAGGCAAATTAAGTGTAGAGGTGGAGGAAAAGGAAAGATAATAAAAATAAAGGCAAAAATTTGTGAAATTGGAACGACATTCACAATACAGAAAAGCAGCAAAGCCCAAAACTAGCTCTTTGAAAATCTTAGCACAACTTTTATGTGACCAATATAAGGACAGAGAATCTTGGTATAGATCCCAGATGTGTAAGCAACGTTAGGAAAGAATACGTGCCAATCACACTGATGACTGGGGTGGAGCAATGCCTGGAAAGCTCATCTGAGAAGAAACAGAAGCGCGAGAGTCCCGCCTTTGCGCCTACGTCAAGACCCTCCTGTGAGGGTCTTCCCCGGCTGCGTGCATGGCTCACAGGGTTCCACCGTCTTTAAATTGCCTAAGGTAGGCTTGAATGCTAGTTCCTGCCTCACCTCCGGAGGGCTAGGATTGTAGCACGGTGGGAGGACGTGAACCGGACTTCTAGGGCAGGAATTCCAGAGCCAGTCCAGGCCGGAGAGGCTCCTGCCTGGCTGGGTACGAAAGCCGGACAAGGGCCCGCACTCAGGGAACCCCTGAAATGCCTTCGCGTGGTGTTGGCAAGCCGGCCAGGTCAGCCAGGGGGTGGGGGCTCCTGCGGTGGGGGCTCCAGCCCCCGAACAGCAAGCTGAATCCAGAAATAAGAAAAAGAGCCCCCTCGGCATCCCACGGAGTCTGGATACAAGCCTAGGACCCTTGGGGGAAGCAACTGGTGTATCTTGGGGTAGGAGGATGAGGACAAGTCAGCCCTGAGCTCCAGCGCCTGCCCACACCTGCATCGCCGGACGCTGAAATCACATGAATTTTTTGTTGTTGTTGTTTGTTTGTTTTGTTTTGTTTTGTATTTTAGGGAAGGGTCTACGGGGTGTTCAGGGTCTCACTACTAGATTGGACTCGTAGTGATTCTCCTGTTTACAGCCTCCCAAGTGCTGGGATTACAGGTGCACACCCCACGCCCACTCTCAATCACTGTCTCAGCACACCCCAGGGATGGAAGCCCCAGACCCTGCGCCTGCTTGCAGGTACTTTAACCCACTGTGCTATTTGGCTGGCCCTTCACATGAAATTCTTAGGCTCAGGCTTAAACATTCAAAACCTGTACATCAAAACCCACAAATATTGCTGAACGAAATTAAAGATAGACATGAGTACGGGGCACAGTGGGGGCACGGTGGCTACTCCCACAATCCTGGCTGGCTGGGAGGCTGAGGCAGGGAGGTTTTAACCCAGAAATCTGAACCCAGCCTGGACGACATAGTGAGAACACCAACTCAAAACAGCAATCAGAAAAACAAACAAACAAACAAACAAACCCACTAAACTCAACAGCACCAGATTAAAACAAAGACCCAAATAAGTAAGCAAATGCACCTGTCTACTTAAGCCAACATTTCAGGATCTCTTCAAACTACCCTACATTCAGTGATATTCCGATCAAAACTAGATTCCAAAATACATATGGAAATAGAGTACAGAATAGTCAAAACACATTCAAAGAAAAGAAAAAAAATGTACACATCCTTGATCAACACTGTTAATATGAGCTGGATGTGATGATACATGCCTGTAACCCCACCACTGAGGAGGCCAGGAGAATTGCTTTGAGTTAAAGGCCAGCCTGGGCTAGAAAGTTAGTTCAAGCCAGCCTGAACTGCATAGTGAGACCCTATCTCAAAAAGACAAAAACAGGGCTGGGGAGATAGCTCAGCAGCATAAGCACCTGTCTGTCAAGCACAAGGTCCTGAGTCCATCCTTGGTACTGCACACACACCAAAAAAGAACTCCTTTCTGAAAAAAAACAAAAATTGTTACTGCGCTCCAATCAAGGCAGTGTGGAATGGGCATGAGGTAGAAAACTAGAGACCAAGGGAGATGCAGGAGGGCTGTGTTTCCCACAGTGCCAGGGGGCTCGGGCTGGGACAGGGAGCTATCTCCAACCACCAGGGCTGGAAGAAAAGGAAAAGAAAGAAGAAGGAAGAAAGCTGGGTTTGGGGCACACCCTTGTAATGCCAGCACTCAGGAGGCTGAGGCAGGAGGATCACCATGAGTTCAAGGCCAGCCTGGGCTACATTTTTTTTTTTTTGTACTAGGGATCAAACTCAGGTCCTTGTGTTTTCCAGGTAGGCACTTATGCAACTGAGCTATATCCTGGGCCCTTATACCTCACACTATTTTAAAATAATCAAATCATAGACACAGTTGTACATTCTGGAACTGTAAAATATTTTAAAATTTGTATTTATTTGTTTGTACTAAGATTGAAGCCAGGGCCTTTGCACTGAGCTACATTTTCAACTCTTTTTATTTTGAGACATGGCCTCACTAATTTGCTAAATCACCCAGCTTGGGTTTTAACTTGCAGTCGACCTGCCTCAGCCTCCCAGAGCACTGGGATTACTAACATAGAAGAAACTCTACATGCCTTTGAATGATACAAAGATCTCTTAGATACCATGAAAAATACCATCCATAGAGACCACTGAGGAACTGGATTGTTGTAGGTGAAAATTATAACACCGAACTCTTTGGTTTATGCCAGGTGCAGAGCAGGCAAGCTCGACTCTGGGCGCCACTGAGGGGAAGCAGGTCCTGCGCTGCACCTGGCTGGGTTTCAGCGTCGGCTCTCACTAGTAAGAAGAGCTAAGGCCACCCATGAAGACTGGGTCTGGGACAAATTTATGACCAGATTAAATAGGAACAGAAGATGCCATTGTGTAGCAAGGCTCAATCCTGAGGACACGAATAGAAAAAGGAAAAGGAAATCAACTCTGGCTCTGGAGGGGAGGGGAAGCACTGCTGGGTCCCCGGTGGCCCCAGGCCTTCTCCATCATCGGTGCAGGCCTACACTCTGTGGCTACCTCCTGTGTTGCTGGGAGTCCAGCAAGGACAGGTACCCTACACCCCCTCAGGGAGGAAGGACAAACCCAGCAGCCTCTGCACCCAGCCAAACATAGGCCATCCACCAGCCCAGGGCTCCAGACAGCCTGCATCAGTCTCTGGCCTCCCAGGAGGTGAGCCTACTCCTGCTCTGTGCAGGGGCTGTGGCCTCTTCCCAGAACCAGGAGTCACAACAGAAGTTGGGAACTGGCCAAGGAGGGGCACAATTCCCCCAGACAGAGCTGTCCTAGGCAGGCACTGGTCCCCAGAGAGCACTGTTCCCGGTGCTGACTCAGTGGTGTGGGCCGTGTGGCAAGTGCTCAGTGCCTGATGGCAGGGCAGTGTGATGTGCAGGCCTCCTGGGCAAGCTTGCCTTTCCACTCCTGGGTGCACAAACTCGTTAAGTCTGGCCCCTGGGCCCCCAGCACCAGCACACACACAGTGTCCCCAGCAGCAGGAGCCTGGTGACACTCAGCCCCGACACCACAAAAACCACACATGAGCTTCTACCCCAGCTTCCCCTCTATAACCTGATTGGCTTGGCAAGGACACTCTGACCTGTGCTTTCCCACAGAGTAAAGATGTGGGGTGAAGCCAGGGGATGCACCACACCCAGAAAGACGGGATCTTGGTAGGGTCGGACAGCACCCCACAGACATCTAACTGACATCCAGGTCCCTGCCACATGGGGACCACTCCCAAGTCACTGCTTCAAGGACATGGTGGTCCAGTGGACACACTAGGCCAATGGACTGGCAACTGTGCACTCCTGGTCCCCACTGGGAACACAGGCCACCTAGAAAGACACACGGGGAGAGAGAACTCAGTGGGATAAGTGCTTGCCTAGCAAGCTCAAGGACCTGAATTCAATCCCTGGTACCATCAAAAAAAAAAAAGGACACAGGCAGCCAGTACTGGGGGACACACATCACACAGCAGCTCACAGGCAGGAAAGTGCCATGGACAGTCAGACAGCAAATGTTCCCGTCCCTCTTCACTACCCCAGGCTCAGCTCAGAGGCTGCTGGGGCCCCAGGAAGGAGCCCCTAGGCCTGGGTGACTTCCACTGGTGAATCTACCTCATACGAAAGGGGAAATAACAGGAAGGAGATGGGATGAAATCCAGAACACAGAGAGGTGGGCCTCCCAGCTCATCCTGTGACACAAACCTGCATGAGAGAGGAAGCATCTCAGGCCACTGTCCACCAGAATCAGCAGCGGGACGCAGGCAGACTCCTCGGGCAGTAGAACTAGAACATGTCACACCTAGGGGCTTGCCCTGGTTAGGAGAGCCAGTCTGCTTGGCTCCAATTTCACTGTAAGCCTCCTCCTGCCTCAGCCCTTGTGCTGGGATGACAGGCATGTGCCACCACACCTGGCTAAAATATCATTTGACAAAACTTATTCCTCTCCTGGACAGCAGAGATCCTCAGAGTGCATTTAAAGTCTGCTAAAGGGAGCCAGGGAGATGGCTCAGTAGAATAAGCACTTCCCTGGCAAGCGCAAGGGCCTGAGTTCAATCCCCGGTTCTGTCGATAAATAAATAAAGTCTGCTAAAGGGTAGCTGCAGAGACCAGCCAGAGGCACACTTCATGGGGCTCTGCCCCAGGTTCAGAGCAGGCAGAGAGACACTTGCTTCCTCCCTCACGAAGCCCCTGAGGTTTGTGTCACAGGATGAGCCGGGAGGCCCACCCCTCTGTGTTCTGGATTTCATCCTATCTCCTTCCTGTTGTTTCCCCTTTGGTGTGAGGTAGGTTCACCAAGTGAAGTCACCCAGGCCTAGGGGCTCCTTCCTGGGGCCCCAGCAGCCTCTGAGCTGAGCCTGGGGCAGAGCAGGCAGTGCGATACTTAACCATGTCCTGTTGGGAGAGCTGGCCAGGGAAGCAAGAGGAATCCACCAGGCATGGTGGTGCATGCCTGTAATCGCAGCACTGGGGAGACTGAGGCAGGAGGATGGTGAATTTAAGACCAGCCTGAGCTACATAGCCACATCCTATATTTAAAAGAAAAAAAAAAAAAAAAAAGAAAGAAAAGAGAAAAGGGGGCCAGAAAGATAGCTCAGTGGACTAAGTGCCTGCTTAGGCAAGCACCAGCACTGGGGGTTCAATCCCTGGCACCACATGCCGCATCAGTCCTGCCTCTCTAGCATGCTGAGATGGCAACTGAGACTGGGTGTGGTGGGGTACACCTGTAATACCAGCACTGGAAAGGCTGAAAACAGGAGAATCACTATGAGGCCAATCTACATAGTGAGACCCTATAGACCTTGTCCAAAATACATTAAAAAAAAAAAAATGGGGCTCAGTAGAATAAGCACTTGTCTGGCAGATGCAAGGGCTTGAGTTCAATCCCCAGTTCAAAAAAAAAAAAAAATCAATTATATGTGCAGAGCTGACTGGGGTCTCTCAGTCAGCTGACTCACTGCTGACTGTATGTGGTGGAAAGGTGAAAGGAAATTGTACCTAGGGCTGGAGTGGGGAAGAAGGAAGCAGCGGTCGTTGGGAAGATAAGCTGTTGTTTTAGGGGCTTCAGCCCTGTTGGATGACCACTATAATAATTTAGCAGTTTCTACTGGCGCCAGAACTGATCAGGTACCCCACACCATGCCCACTCCAGAACCCTAGGCGGGGTGGCACCACTGTGCTCACTTGCAGAGTGTCTGCCCCGTCTGATGCACCTGCTTTCCCTTGCCCATTTTTAGTATCTACACAGATGTTTGAAGTAATTTTGACCAAAATTACCTTAAACTTGTACAGCAGCTGGGGCTGTTTACCCCCAAGCTGTGGTTGGATCTCCAGATGCATGCACACCGCACGTCTTTCCATTTATTTATATCTTTTTGCTTCATTTCACCAGTGTTATGATGAAACATTCAGATCACAGAGAAGCACTATTAAGTTCATACCTGAGCATTTTATTGTGGGGAGCTAGTGTCGTTTTTTTAAAAAAAATCCAGTATCTATTGTTTTTTAATAGTATAGGGAAAGATGTTTGAATTTTCTATGTTGACCCTATATCCTGAAATCTTGCTAAAGTCATTATTTCTATAAGCTAGGCTCATTAATATTCTACTGATATTATATTTCACATAAATTGGCAAGCTTTTATTTCTTTTAATCCAATCTATATGCCTTTGAGCGGAGGAGATGGCTCAGTGGAATAAGCGCTTCCCTGGCAAGTGCAAGGGACTGAGTTCAATCGCAAGGGCCTGAGTTTAATCCGCCGCTCCACAAAAAAAAAAAAAAAAAATTCCAATCTATATGCCTTCAATCTTTTTTTAATTAATTAATTAATTATTTTGATACAGTATCTACACAGCTCAGACTCTTGGTGATCCTCCTTTCTCAGCCTCCCCAGTGCTAGAATTACAGGCGTGCACCACCATGCCTGGTCCAACCAGCACCCTGTCCCTATCCCTGCTGGCTTCCTCCCACGCCGGCAGGCTCTGCAAAAGGGGGGACCCATGCTCCGGCTCCTTTCCTTCCGGGCCTCCCTGCAGCCATAAGGAAGGCTGGTCCAGAGTCAGTGTCAGGTCATGCCTGCTGGCTGAGTGCACAAGGGCTCTAGAGAGTGGCCTCTGACTGCAACGGCTGGCCCTGGGCTCCGAGGCCTGTGTGCCCTGGGAGGGGTAAGCCCACCAGATGGACACACCTTGCACCAGTGGGACTGATGTCTCCAGGTCACACCAAAAGCCTGAGAAAGACCTACCGAAGCGGTTATTAAGAATCAATTAGAATTCAAGCTGAACCATGGAGGGTTTGGAAAAATGTTTTCAAATTATTTTCCAAGTGTTTGATGAAACCCCAAGATACTTCCCCAGACATATTTTCCCCTGAAGTTGGAAACCCAGTAATGTTTAAAGGAGAACTTAATCCTTAGGTTTAGGGCTTGTTTGCACTGAACTCATCTGAATGGAACGCTGCCACGCTGTTCCCGTGCCTCTGCCTTGGAATTAGACCCCTGGAGCCTGCGGCTGGGCTTTGGGCTAGTTCTCCAGGGAGCAATGAGTTGCAAGAGCGTGTGGGCTTAGCAAGTGCTTCCTGGACTACAGGACTCAGGATAAACCTGGTGGGCTGGAACCACGCCCTCAAGGCCTTGGGGACCAGGCCCTCGCCTTCCCAGGGGGTGTGGGGCGGGGCGCCCATCTCCAGCGCAAGCCAGGTACAGGTGGCACAGGCAAGCAGGAAGAGCATGCAGAGGGAACAGGTCAGGCTGGCATTGGGCACTTCTGCCCATCTGTCTCTCCTCACCTCTGGAGCTGGCTTTTAGGATGGCACAAGTCTGGGAAAGCATCAGGGACCTGAAGGGACAGGCTGGGGGCCTGTGATGGGCAGCAGGGACTCCAGTGTGGCAGATCTCATCCAGAAATACAGTCACCATCTCTGCCCACTTCAGGTGGCCACAGGAATGGGAACAGGTCAGAAAGAGAGATCGTGCCATGGGGGATGGGTAGACAGAAGAGGGCCTCCTCAAAGCACTTGCTTCATCATTTATAGTCAGGACCATTCCTGCCCCTCCCGAGGTCCAGAGCTCTGAGACCTGAGTGTTTGCACGCACCTTCATGACTCAGCCTAGCCTGTATGGGGACCTTCATGTCAAAAGGCTGTTGCTGTGTGGTTCATGGCCAGCACAGCTTGCTGGGTTTGTTTTTAAACAAATCCACAAAACTTTTCTTCTTGAAATATATAGTGTTTACATTCAATTAAAGAATCAGCAGAGAGGACTTCTTCAGACTCTATAACATGTATTTCTCAATCTGAAAAAATTCCTCAACAACACAAATAGAACGCTTGCATCTCCATCACAACCCACATGATGTGACCTGACAATACATGTGTCTGAAGAAGCATCATGGAGCTGGGGAGATGGATCAGTGGAATAAGAGCAAGGGTCTGAGTTCAATCCCTGGTTCTGCAAAAAAAAAAAAAAAAAAAAGAAGAAGAAGCATCATGTGGCTTCTCAGAAGGTCATGCTGACCTTGTTGGCAGAGGACTCTTACCAAACTGTCTCCCTATCGAGCTCAGGTCCCTGGAGTGACTGTGACGCAGAGACCCTGGCATACAGATGGCCTCGGCAACGCTGCAGTGTGGCTAACACACTGCAGGCTCACAAGCAGTCCTGTTGTGTACAGGAGGGAGTGGATGCCAGGGACACTGTGCAGGGTCTCTGTGTACTGGTCAAAGGCAGTCTGTTCCTCAGCGGGTCCCAGGAGGAAGTGGGCATGGCTGTCCTCCAGACATGTCCCAGAACGTCCAGAGCACCCTTGCTGGGCACCACAGATAAATGCACACAGGCACTAGGAGACACTGGAATGGGGACAAGCTGCTAGCACCAAGCCCCAAAGCCCAGGACACATCTGGAGGGACAGTGTGGAAGCAGGAGCTGCAGGAGAGCTCTGCTACAGGGAGTGCAGACAAGTGGGGCAGGGAGGGAGTGCTACTGGATGCTGGGTCAAGGTCAGGGATGGCGGTGACATCAGTGATAGGATGGCACCCCACACAGAGGTGTTGCCACAGACACCAAGGTGCCCAGCCCTGGAAATTGGCACAAGGTAACAAGAGCAGACCGGTTCAGCATGCCTTCACCATGTAAGTAGGGCAGCATGTCTGAGTCAACTTGAAATGAGGGGCTTGTGGTGGTGCACCACAGTGCAAGTCTGAACCATATGAGCACGCAGACCCGTGGTGGCTGTGCCTTCATAGTACTTTCCACACCACCGCATGGGTGGCTGCAGGCACACACAACCCTGTGCTCTGGTTCCCCGTGGACCCCTGCCCTGACCGCCATCCTCCCGAGCTCATAGCTTCTCCACTGGCTCAGCAGCTAGGTATTCTCTGGCTGTCAATATTTGGTCAGGCTCCTAAGCCAAGCAGGTCACCGGTGCAGTGGGCCAGTGGGCCAGCACAGAGGCTTCCAGCACGGCTTTCCTCAGGCCAGTTGAGGGCAAAAGCGGGGAAAGGTGGCATGGCAGCTGCAGGGAGGGCACTTCCTTCAGTGTCATGTGAGACAGACTGGACTTGAATGCACTATGAAGCCCAGGCTCACCTTGAACTCATGACACTCCTGCCTCAGCCTTTGAGTAATGGAATGGCAGGCATGCACCATATCTCGCTCCCTGCACATCCATCCTAATGCCTTAAGGTGCCTTCAGCTTTGTGTGTGGCTCATGTAGCCTACTGTGGCCACCAGGATCAGCAAGACCAGTGCAGTGCAGCAGAGGCCAAAGGCCAGGTGGCCATCACAGTGTTGGCTTCAGGCACAGCAGACTTGAGTGAGGCAGTGCTTCAGGGTGAAAGAGCATCCCACAGCCCACTTACAACCAGGGGCCTTGGGGGCTCAGAAACACCTCTGTGTCTCCAGATGAGAGCTGTCTTCCTACACAGGCACTCTGGAGTTCATGAGGCAAACGATTCAGGTGTAAATTCCAGACACGGTCACCGGATCTTCCCTGGTAGAGAATAGAGGGTGAGGAGACAGGAAGTGGGTTTCAGGGGCTAGTGACAACCATGAAGCACTGTGTGCATCCTGTCCCAGGCACAGAGGCAACAAGGACACTGCAGTCCCCTCTCCTGTGCCCCATTCCCCAGTGTGGGGCCATTGTTCAGAAGCAGGCACCAGTATTTCAGACAGGGTCACTGGGTGCAGTGGTGCTGAGGTGGTGGTCAGTGGAGCCCTTTCCTATGGGAACAATGTCACATCTGCTTACATGAGTGATAGCTCAATGAGTGTGGGCTTCAGAAGGCCCTCAACTGCAGTGCAGGCTGAATGCTGAGCTGCCAGTCACCACACTGACATAGAGCACCTACTTGGCGTGGTCACTGCAGCCCTGAGGGTAGATTGGCCAGACTCCCCTCTCCTGTTCTGTCTGCTGCACCCAAGAGCAGTGGTGCCTTGATGAGCAGCCAGGCCACAGGTTAAAGGGGTGTGACCACCTCACCAAGTCCCCAACTTCATGGTTTGGCCAGTGACTACCTGTGGGTCTGTCAGAGAAACAATGCCATGGGGAGGGGAGGACTGGGCAGGGGCAGCTCTGGCAGGGAGCAAAGCACATACTTCTTGCTCCAGATGAGACCTTGCTCAGCCAGCAGGGCCAAGTCCATGTGACCGTAGCCCTGGGAGCCCTGTCCTGTGCCCAGGAGCGCTTACTGCAAACACGCCATGCAAAGCAGAGCAAATGTGCTACACAAAGCAGCATCACTTATGGCAGCAGCCTTGGTGCAGCCCTGTGTGGCAGCCTTGGAGTGGCCCTGTGTGAGGGCTTCTTTGGGCTTCTTCGCAGGGAGTTGAGGTCCACCTTCTTGGCAGAGCTTGGAAGAGTGGTCTGTTTGTTGCCCACAGGTGATGAAGACAGACTGGGGTGTAGGTCCCTCTCAGTAGTCCCCAATCAGACACCTGGGCAGAGAGCAGAGGTGCAGCAGAGGCTGGAGCTGCCCCTAGGGGCCATAAGCATGGACAAAGGTGCGAAAGGGTAGAGGGAAGAAGCTACCCTGAAGTATTTCCTTGCTAACAACCAAACAACACTTTCCCCCAAAATGACAAGACAGCAAACACTTAGGCATCTATGAAAGAGAAGTTCCCTGTTTTGAAACTGTCTCATTGCTACTTCTCAATAAAATTAATATTAAAAAAAGAGAAGTTGGCACAAAAATGTCACATGCAAGTGTCTTAACATTGCTCTGTAAACTGGAGCCCAACACAGTCCCATGTCAGCCGTGCAGCAGCCTGGATACAGGGAAACTTCTGCTCCTGCAACTTCACAAAATGCTGCAGCGTCAGCACGCTGGAGTGGAGCAGAAGACACCAAATAGACCCCAGCATGGCATTCCTTGACTGCTGGCTGCCTGCAGTTGAATGACACTAAACACAAAGTAGGGAAGTGGCCTGTCTGCTTGGTGATTTTCTGAGTGCTTTTGAGGAAAAAACTGGACCTTTCCTGTGGCTGCTAATGCATAGCCTGATTAGACGGCTCGGTGCAGTCATTCACACACTGCAAAGGGCTTTAAGGCAAGGGCTGCTCAGGAAACCTGATGTCCATGGAGAAGTGCAGCAAGCTGTGCCCCACCCCCACCGCATGCACAAGCACACGGGCACGGGCGCACACACACACACACACACACACACACACACACACACACACAGACCATTTCTCCCAATGACCAAACACTTGTACAGAGAAGTCAGTGAGCCAGCAGGCTGATGTGGCTGCCCTGGCACAGTGGTCCATTTAGCCAACCAGTCTCAAATCTACAATGCTATGCTGGCTAATTTGGTCACTCAAAAGCACTTTTGGTGGCTTTTTAACCTGGGAGCCCAGACAGTGCAAGCACCTGAGAGCACAAAGGGCAGGAAGGAAATGACGCTCCCAGTGATCCTGCTGCTTCACACCAGCCCTGCTGCCAACCATGCTGACATGACCAAGCTCACAGGGAAGAACAAGCACACTGGCCCCAAGCCATGCAGGCAGCTGCGCCGAGCTAAGCAAACTACAGCACAATCAGTCTTCCAAGCAGGTGCACATGTCCTCTTGGCTGGGGGTGGGGAAAGGTAACAGCATCTGGGGACGCCCCACCCCATGGCACTTAGCTGGTGCTCAGCATAGCCAGTAGGCAAAGTTCTAGGTGTAAATGACCAAAAGTGACAGAACTGGTTTAAGAATTCTACACGTCGTAGAACAAAATATGAATGTTTTAAGAGCAAAGTTCTCAAGGAAGGCTCACAGGCTGCCATTCACCCAGGACTGTAGAAAAGCCATGGCTTCACTGGAATCCTCCAAAGTTCTCGAGCCCTGGCCCATTTTCACCTCAGCCCAAATACTGGCTGATTCTTCACTCTGGGCTGGTGCCTGCTTGGCACATTCAGCTCGCAGAGTGCTGGCCCTGCTTAGGCAGTCTGAGACAAAACAGCTCTGGTCCCACACACAATCACAAGCTAAGGCCACAGGGACACACTGCATCTCCCATAGTGATAATGGTGGTACCCTAACCTCTACAGGACAGGGTCAGAGGATTCCAGTAGGTGAGGTCACAGGCAGGGGTGAAGATTCCAAGATGCTGTCACAGTCCCACAAAGGCAGAGGCAGTGGTCACCAGCTATGCCCAGGCCCTCACTAGTGCCGATTTGCCAGCATTCTCCAACTAGACTTCAGCCTTCATGACCATGAGACCTGTCTTCTTGCTGCCTCCAGACATGACATTTTGGTTACAGCAAGGGACACACACTGCCTCACTAGCACTTCACACAAGGTGACAAGAATCCTTTGCTGGCTCTCAGGTGGCCGGAACAAGTGGAGCACAGCACAAGAAGAATGACAGCCTTGGGAACAAGTGCAGGTTCACACGTTACACTCACAGGACAGTAGCCTGCCCCATGGGCCTGGTTCCTCTCGGTCCATTCTTGAAAGACTTGAGATCCCACATAGGGAGTCTCTGGACTCATGCTCAACCTTATTTTGAGCTTAACCAAACAAAGACTGCAGCAGTTTGCAGCCCACGAATGGCACCCGAGGGAAAAATGTTCTCTGCTAGGACACAGCACTCACTAAATATCTCTCAGCAACCAATGTCTAGGAAGACTAGACCCTTGGCCAGGCCTCTCAACTGGCTTCCTCAGGGTTGCTTCCAGATCAGCTGGTCCTGCTCCTGAGAGGGACACAGTAACAGCCACCAGAGCCACACATGGCAAAGCACAAAGGACCACAGTAGTGGGGTGGGCACATCAGGACAGATAAGCCATAACAGGAGCAGGGTGATGGTGGAGCTTAGAAGTACAACTCAGAGCCAAGCAAGTGTCTGAGGGTGCTGCTGCACCTCCTCCAGCTGGGTCACTGTGGCTGTGGGTGCCCCCCAAGGTTCCTTGGTTTCCAATCCCTGTATGTTCCACAGAATTGCACATTTCTGTAACAAGAAGCTGATTATACTAGGACTGTAACCCAGCCGAGCAAACCAGAACTGGGCTATGATTGGGTAAGGAGACTAAGATGACGTTAGCACTACAATTCGACAAAGTAAGCTTCTTTCCCACAAGAGTGGCACAAGCTATAATTAGGAATGCCAGACAGTGAAGAAAAGCTAGAGAAAAAGGCTCTGGGTGCAGTAAGACTGGGGGAGCAGGGCCACTCAACCCCAGGCTCCTTCTTTCCTTCCCTTCTGTCTGTTCATTCCCCTAGGGCCTCTCCTGGCCGCAGCTGCCCTGTATGGATGTTTGGTCTTGCCTCAAAACCGCCACCAGGGGCTCCGAAACTGCTGAGGGAAATCGGGGAGGGAGAAAGACAGGCGCAAAGCCTCACTCTGCCTGCCAGCTGATGAACATTGCAATGCTTCATTCCCCAAATTGGTGCGGTGTGCCACCCTCGCCCTCAGCTGCCAGGGACGCTGCCCACAGACCCATCACTGGAAGAGGCAATCACATGCAAAGAAACACGTGCAGCTCTAAACCAACTTTGTGATTTTATTGACGAGCGACAACTTTATACTCCTAGGTCTCACTGTGCACATTAGGGGCGCAGGAGAAGGGGGCGGACAGCAGCAGGAGAGCAGACATCAGGACAGCCAGTCTTCGCGCTCCGCTGCGGGTCGCTGTGCGCACGGAAGCGACCTGGAGTCTGCAGCAGCAACACGGCTATAGTCACCCACCACTGCAGGCTGCCGCACGTAACTCCAGGCGTATGAGCCGCAACACATATGTAAAGCAGCGTCTCATCACACAATTATTAAAATGTATTTTTTTCTCTTAGGAACCAGCAACCTATTTTTTATTTTTCCTTTGAAGTAAGAACTATTTCTTCTCTGATAACTGGCTCATTTTAAATCATTTATCAAAAACTAAAGGGGAGGGGAAGAAAGTGTGATGGATTAAAAAATTTATTCTTTAAGGAAAGATAAAGTTCATTTTCACAAATTTACAAGTGTTGCTGGTGTAGATTTATTCTACTAAGCAATTAGACTGCAAATCAAATGCAAGTTTCCCTTTCTTCTATAAGGAATCAGAATTATGATTATTTCAGAATTATGGGTTTTCATGTATTTTCTTAAAATCAAGCGACAGTCTGCTTCAACCAAATGATTTTGATCTGGAAGTCAGAAGTCAGCACAACTACACTGTACACGAATCCAAAGGCATATTTCCATCCCAGCCCATTTTTGCAGAAGGGAGAGTCTCTCTCTAAGGAGCCACTAAAGAGGCAGGAAGCCAGTGAGCTGCAGCTTTACACAGCAGTGTCAGGCACACACTCGCGGTACACGAGGCTCACAGCAGGTCCACTCGACGGTAGTACAGGAGGTAGGCGGTGCGTTCGGCGGTGGGCTTCACCACCTGGTACTGCTGGATCACCTTGACTGTCTGGTCGTCGATGCGCAGCCAGCCGTTTAGCCCGATCTGGAAGACGTCGGTGGTGTAGTGACCACCTGTGGCACTGTTGCCGTGATGGTAGACCACTGCAAGACAGCATGGCATGAGGGAGCATATGGCTGTGTGCACAGCTCCTCAGAGAGGGGTGTGGAGCAGGGGCATGGTCACACAGGCATGATGGGAGGTATGGAATAAACTCATTAGCCAGACAGGCTCACACAGATGAACATATTTGTGGGTTTTGCATGTATGCATTCATATATGTACATATGTAGGTACATTCAGTACATATATTGATGTAAAGTATCTTACACACAGTACATAAGTACACACTAGTAACAATGAAAACAATACACCAAAAACATCTTCCCGAGAGCCTCCATCCTGTGGACACACAGACACACACATTGGGCAATGTGGCCTACTCTATTCCTACATTATCTGAAGATTCAGATACGTCCTGAACAAAGACAGTGAAACATACAAAAGCCAACACTATGGCCATTGCAGGGAGGAGGACTGTTATTGTTTGTGTCTAGCTATCCCCCCCAAAGCCTCATGCAATCATGGGGCAGCTTTTGGAGTTTGTGACTGATTCTTGATCTAGTGATGTGAGCGCAGGTGTGACTGCTGCACTCTGGGTGGGTAATTTGCATTACAATGTGAGGGGGGAGAGGCCTGCTAGAAGCTGAAGCTGCTCCCTTTGCCACAGCCATGAAAGGCTGCCCTCTGCCATGTGCCACTCTGCCTTGGAGTCAGCTGAGTACAGACTGAAACCTCCACAAACTGTGAGCTAAATAAACTTTTCCTTCCCTAATTTTGGGTGTCGGGTATTCATCCCAGCAATGAGTGAAAAGTACCTGAGACAGAATTTGGTACCAGAGAAGTGGGGTCATCGCTATGACTACCTGACCATGTTGTTCAAAAGCCTTTGTGAATGGCTTATGGAAAGAGATAAGGCTCAGAGATGTTGCCCAAAACACTGGAACGCCTTAGGTTGTTCTGTATGAGAGATTCTGGTCAGAGCTCAGAAGACCAGACTGTTGATAGAAATCTTGCTATCTATAAGACCAGGCTGGGGAGGTTTCTGCTGGGACTGTATTGGTTGTTGGACTTTGGATAATGTGTGTTTGGGCTTGACAGAAAGTTTTGTCTGACTTTTGCTCATGTCCAGAGACTTTGCCTGAGACTGAGATTAAGCGTGGTGGACTGATTAATCAGACAAAAGAAATTTCAAAGCAGTTGAATGTTGAAGCAATAGCATGGCTATTGTTGGAGCTCTTAGATTTATCTTGAAAATCAGGAGCAAAGAGCCCAGCAGGATGATATAAAATGTGAGTTTGGCCAGAAAGGAAGCTTTAATAAAGCTGTGCACTATGAAGATAGAGCTGAGATCCAGGATCTCCACTGCTGAAAAGGAACAAGAGAATGGAAAGGAACAAGAGAATGGCCTGAGGGCATCACAGGAGGGGCCAGGTCGTGAGGGTCTTTGCCTTGAGGAAAGAGCCGCAGAGCCCCAAGTTCTAGAGAGTGGAGGTAGCACATATCAGGTTCTAGAATGGTGCCAGCATAGAGAATCTGTTCCTTGGAATCAGGGTCAAAGTGCTCAGCAGTCCAGGCACTCGACCCCTACAGCCAAGAGAAAAGTAAACCTGGCTACTGTTGCAGCTGGCAGCAAACCTTGGCATCATCCATGTGGTGCTGGTGTTAGGCATGTTCAGAATGCAGGAGTTATGAAGTTAAGAAGGCTTCCACCTCGATTTCAGAAGGCCTGAGAGGCGTTGAGTAAGAAGCTGTAAGAAGCCTATTCATTGGTGGGAACCCCAGAAGTTTGGAAAAGCCAGGAGTGTGGGTTGTGTGAGGAAAACTGCAAGGAAGGAGCAAAGCAGGTCTAAGAAAGCCATGGAGCTACTACCAAAGCTGCTGTGGGGCGGAGCCGCACAGAGCTCACAATTTACCAGATTGCTTTGGACGTTCCACATGGAACTACAGGACTTAAATGTTTGCCCTGCTGGATTTTGGACTTGTATTGGTCCTAATGCTTTGTATCTATATCTGTATTTATAGCACAGGGTCTACAGGGTCTTACTCCATAGATTGGACTTGTAGTGATTCTCCTGTTTTCAACCTCATAAGTGCTGTGATTACAGGCGTGCACCACCATGCCCAGTGTCAACTGCCGTCTCAGCATGCCCCAGGGGCAGGGCTGGCACAGCATGCCAGGGACTGAACTCTGGCCACTACACTCTACCTAAGCAGGCACTTTAGTCCGCTGAAATATCTAGTTGGCCCCATTTTGTACCTTTTGGAATAGTAATGTTTATCTTTTGCCATTGAATGTCGAAAGTGTTTGGGCTTTTCACTTGTACAGGGGCTCATAGCCAAGGGTTTACCTTAGATCTGACAGGAGACTTGGGACTTGGACTTTTCAGCAATGGCTGAATGGACTTTGCAACTTTATGAGATGAACTAAAATCTTTTGCATAAAGGGGTATTATGCATGACTACTTGGGGGTCCAGGGAGGAATGTTATGATTTGCGCCTAGTTGTCCCCCACAGCTCCATGCAATTGTGGGCAGTTTCTGAAGTCTGTGATTGACTCTTGATCCAATGATGTGACTGCAGGTATGACTACTACACCTTGGCTCTGGGGTGGGTAATCTGTATTACAAGGTAAGGAGGGGCGAGGCAGGATACAAGCTTTAGCTGGCTGCTTCTCTCTGTGCTGCCACCACGAATGGTTGCTCTCTGCCATGTGCCACTCTGCTTTGGAGCCAGCTGAGTAAGGACTGAAACCTCCACAAACAGTGAGCGTATACATCTTTTCTTCCTTAATTTTGGGTGTCAGGTATTTGTCCAGCAATGAGAGGAGAGTAACTAAGATGAGGCACAACTGACAGACTGTGCGGCAATCTGTTTTGCCTCAGGACCACCTGCCCTGCTGGGCTGGAAAGCCAAGAAGCTGTGGGGCCTCTCCACCCAGGGTGTGGCTCAGCCTGGTGCTCCCACCTCAGCTGTAAGTGACTCAGGCTCTGAGCAGTAGACAGGCCAGAGGGAAGGTGACAAAAGGACGGCCTGAATGCTCAGGGAGGCATGCAGCTCTGACTGTTCTCAGGCCCCTCTGCAGAGCCAGGACAGGCTGTGTGGGCAGCGGCTGAAGGGCTGCCTATGGGAGGAGGGGCTCAGGAAGAGTGAAGTGGCACAGTGCAGGTGTGTGGGGACCCTACACAGGCAGCACCAGGGATCCCTCTTTTCCTACGATGATGCCTTACTAGATGCTGGTTAGGGCTTAAGACATTGGGATTGGGAAGACTGCCCCCCTCTGCAATAGGGGCAGAGCCACATGGCTAGGGGACATTGGCCAGGGAGTCTATGGGACCACAGGCTACAGCACCACTGTCTCCTGAGAGATAGGACCTTGGGGCCATACAGGGAAGGAGCACTGGGTGGTGTGCAAGTGCCAAGAGCCCCAGTTTCCTCCCCTGGTCAGACTCAAGACTCTGAGGAAAGGAACTCTGAATAGGACTCCCACCAGAGCACCTCTGCCACCCTGCCTGAGGCCCAGCAGGGTGGGAAGGGGCCATAACAGACTATCTTCCAGGAAGGAGAAGTGAAAAAAGGAACAGTGCATACCTGGAAGGAAAAGAGACTGGCATCTTCCAAGGAGGCCCCGGGCCTATACCCACTGGCCAGAGCTGAGCAGATTTCCCAGCACCCTAGGGGCAACCAAGGCAGACAGGAGCCCAGCAGCCCTGCCTGGTCACTCAGGCCACAAAAGAGTGATCTCCCCACTTGAGTCCAGGCAATCCTTCCATAAAGGGCACCTCTGCACGCCTCTGGATGCCACCAGGAGCAAGATAAACACTGAAAGGGACTGTGCAAGGGCTGGCTGTAAGCAGCAGGCTCACCAGAGGCAAAGGACATGAAGGAGAAATAAAACTCCAAGGAAAAGTAAACAAAAGGCTGGGGATGTAGCTTAGTAGCACAAATGCCTGCATGGCAAGCACAAAGTCCTGAGTTTGATTCCTGGTATCAAAAAAAGACAAAACCACTACAGATGGCAACAATCAGAGGTATAAAGGTTTAACAACACTAAGATGACTGGGGTCATCTGGACAGAAAATGGGAAGGAAAAGGGTAGAAAGCTAGAAGAAAATCCAGCACAATGGGAAGCTCTCAGCCAGGGGAGTGAGGTCTCAGGCCTGCCTGTCTGACAGTGAGTGTGCCACTTGCCTTCCTGGCTGACTTTAGGGAGTGTGGAGCCAGTGCCACCTGCGCTTTACGGTACAAGTAAGAGACACAGGGATGCTGGCTTGGGATGTGCTCTCCTAACTCTGCTGGCATCCAGAGATGAGTTAATCCCATGGTACCTGTACGGTACACTGACTCCCAGCAGGTACACTCGCTTCTTGTGAGGCCTCAGGCCAGCCCAGCTCAGGGCCAGAGGGTGCCCGGGAACACTAGGCACTCAGGCAGGTGAAACACACTCTCAACTGGTGTCCTACCTCCCAAGCTTGGGAGGTACCAACATAGCAAGTTCTGTCCTGTGGATGTATGTATGACAGTTCGCTTGCACCTAGGCACAAACTCACTTCTCACAGCTTTCATAAGAAAGCAGCATTGTACAAAACTTACCTGCAAAGAGCCTGTAGGTCCTATGGCATTTAAAATTCTTATTTTTAACCCCTGGAGAAAGCAGTTCTGAAAAACAAACATCAACAAGTCCAATTTACAACAGGGCTTCACGGCTACCTCCACATCTTGGATGGCCCATGGGGATGTCAGTGTGTAGTGAGGCAACATGTAGACCGCAGCTGACCCCACGCAGCACCCATGAGCTCGTACTGGCAACACCTGAGAAACAAGCTCTAAAGAACAGAAAAGAAAAGTACCACACACTCCAGCAGTCCCAGATAACAGCATGAAGACATCTCACAGTAGACTGATCTCACACAGAGGCTCCTGTGCGTCAGGAAGCTCCCTCCCAACCAGAGATGCCTTCTCTACTTCCCACTCAGTGCCTCAGGCCATGTTCTCTTGGGTTTTTTTGTTTGTTTTATGTATTTAGTACAGGATCCACAGGGTCTCACTATGTAGATCAGACTCCTAGTGATCCTCCTGTTTGCAGCCTCCCAAGTGCTGGGATTACAGGCATGCGCCACCACGCCCAGTCTCAATTGCAGCCTCAGTGCACCCCAAGGGCAGGGCCAGAATGGCACCCTGGGGATTGATCCCTGGCCCCTGGGCTCTACCTAAGCTTGGAACTTTAGTCCTCTGAGCTGTCTGGCCAGCTCTCTGTGTCCTCTTGGATCATCTCATCTTTCTTTTCATGCAGCATATGTGGTGGCAGTCAAAATAGAAAAATACACAAAACAGCAAGAAAACAAGTACAGGCAGACTGTGTGCCACAGGCCCAGGAGAGCTCTGGCACAGAAGGAATGGGGAAGGAAAGACACTGCAGTCAGGTCAGAGCAGATTGGTGACACCACCTGCATGCACTCAGGGCTGCTGCAGACAGATGTGAAGGAACATGCATCCATGGTACACGCGCTGGGCCAGGAGGTCCTGGGGTGCAGGCTGGAGCCACAGCCCAGGCAGCAGGGTGCTGCTGGCAGGAAGGTGTGGAGAACCCCTGGGGATCAGCCAGAGGGATGGAGGGCAGTCTGCATTCTCAGCGTGGAGCATTAAGGCCACCAGCCACTTCCTCTCTGTCCCCTCAGATGAGCGCCACTCTCCAGCAGGCCTCACCTCTGTATAGTTTCCATCAATTCTGAAGCTTTCAAGAAAAAGCTCTTTAAATTCTGTGTGTTTGTATTACTCATTCCTTTCTTCTTACAGCAGGAGGGATGACCCAGAGCCTCCAGCAGGCTGGGACACTGCTCTTTATAAACTGCTACGCCATGTTACTCAGGGACACCTGTGGGTGAGCATCACGGCAGCTGCAGAGCCTTCCCATGCCACCTAAGTAGGCTGGCCAGTGCAGCTGTCCATGCTTTGTCTAGGATAAGTACGTCTCACTGATAGAGAAAATGCTTGCTGAATGAAAAATAATGCTGTGAGATGGACACAAGCTGCTATTTTTCTTTTTTTTTGGCGGAACTGGGGATTGAACTCAGGCCCTTGCGCTTGCCAGGCAACTGCTTATTCTACTGAGCCACCTCCCCGGCCCCATCTTCTGTTTTTCTAATCTAACAAAATTATAGCGTTTGTTCATTTTCACTTCTATTTTAAAGAGCCATTTTCTGCCAGCCAATATCACTACAAAAGTCTCTTGAAGACAAGAAACTGAGAAAGAAAAAAGCCAAGCAGAGGGCAGAGTCTGGGCCTGGCAGCCGCCTCACCCTTGCTGATCTCCAAGTCCACGGGGTAGTCGATGTTCTTAACCAGCTTCTGGCAGCCACCAGTCTTCTCATACACGAAGCGCTTCAGGTGCAGCACAAGGACAGGAGGCAGCTTCTCCAGAGTCACCCGCCGGCTTATTTCAACCTGGGGCACACAGCACATGGGACACACTGTCCTGTCTGACCAGGCCTGAGGGTCACTGCACCCCAAGTGGAGAGCTGTGTCCCGGGTGACAAGCCCGTGTAACAAGCAACAAACTAACTCAGCGGGAGCCTGTGTTTCATACTTCCATGGGCTGGGCTGGGCTGGACAAGCTAGGGCCCGTGCCAGCCGTCTGTCCTGGGGGTTTCCTGCTTGTAGGCCAGAGTCCAGGGCAGAAGCCATG
>PVKA01006984.1:44097-80415 GCA_004027165.1 Ctenomys sociabilis
AAGGGCCTGTCCAATGCTGAGTATAAACCTGGACCTGAAAGCTCAGCTGTGCAGTGGTTCATGGGCAGGCATGGGGGGGGGGGGGGGCGCTCCAGGCTACCCAGCAGCAACTCCCCAGAAGACTCTGACAGTTTCCAGGCAGCAGACACATTCCGCAGATGTCCCTTCACGTTTCCACAGGAAAGAACTTTACCCTCCAGTATAGTAACATTTAGTTTGGTATTTTTAAAAGGAAAATTTTAAAGTGACACCCAATCCCAACATGGTGGTGCACACTTATAATCCCAGCACCTAGGGGGCTGAGGCAGGAGGATCATTGTGAGTTAGAGACCAGCCTAGGTTACAAAGCGAGCTCAAGGCTGGCCTGAGCTGCATAGTGAGACCCTGTCTCAAAAAAGACCAGGGGGAAAAAAAAAGAATAAAATAAAAAAGTGAGATCCAAGAAAACACGTCACTGCCTTTTCCAAGTCTTTCCAGAGTCCGTCCTCCCTTCCTAGCATATCTGCTCTTGGTGCTCCTAGCCTGGTCTGAGAACTACAGGGCACAAAGCTGGAACAGTGAGCAGCTCCACCTCCCCTTCTGGGGAAACGCCCATGGCCACCTCTGCTCCAACACTGCCTGCTGCAGCCCTACCAGCTGTTTAACGACAGCAGAGCAGACACAGCCCAAATGGGTCCTCCTAGCTGCCCAGAGCAAGGCTGGGACCTGACAGCAGGACAAGCAGCCCCAGTGGCCATAGCTGGCTCACAGAGCAGTGGGGAAGGGCACAATAGCACCAGGCACAGTGCTCTGTCTCTGCAGTCCTGCTGCCACAACAAGCCACACTGATGGTCATTCAGAGCCAGACGCACACCTAACAGCTACCTAACCCTTCTTGACCTGCTCACTGCTGTGGCTGCCAGCTTCCTGGAGCCAGTACCATCAGAAGCACCGTCAACACACAGTGCAGAGCCCAACTCAGGCAGCCCCACAGAAAGTGGCACAGCCAGTGCAGAACGAGGGAGCTGGCCATGCCTGGGGCCACTGCACTGTTCATACACAGCCCCACAGCAAAGCACTCATCTCCCAGCATGCTGGGGCTCTCCACCATGGTCCGGGATGGACAGGACAACCACTGCAGCAGAAACTCCACACCCTCACTCAGGAACAAGAAAGACTTGAAGATGCTCTCCTTTTCAGATTACAGGGTCTGGGCTCCTCAAGCTTAAGGCCTCCAAACAATGACTCTCTATCCTCCAAGTCCTTGAAGAGCTCTATGCAAACGCAAAGCAGATGTGTTGACAGCTGTAACTACTTGAATAAACTGCCACATGCATGAACACGGATAAGCTACT
The DNA here is from genome assembly GCA_004027165.1 of Ctenomys sociabilis. Taxonomy (NCBI): domain Eukaryota; kingdom Metazoa; phylum Chordata; class Mammalia; order Rodentia; family Ctenomyidae; genus Ctenomys; species Ctenomys sociabilis. Next base: position 45,432 of record PVKA01006984.1, read on the forward strand.
CAGCCCTGCTCTGGGCTGATGCTGACTTCATGAGCTGGGAAGAGTGCCAGAAAAGGAAATGCTGATCAGGATCACAGACCCAAGAGTCCAGGAGCCTGTGTTCTGGGGCTAACAGTGAGTAGCAGGGTCAGCTGCTCCAGCTATGCCGTGCTAACAGCGTACAAGTGTTTGGTCCAAACAAATCTGCAACTGCTTGGAGAGGAAGTGCTGAAGCTCACTTTCCCTTGCCCCAAACTCTGTGCTCATCCTATTCACGCGGCGGGCTCGGCTCCGCTGTACCTCTTGTTTGGTTCTTGTGGTATAACCCTGGACAGATTCTTTGGCCACCAGGCTCTCGAGTGCATCCTGCACAGTGCGTATCTTGTCAGACTGGATATCCAGCTGCAGTGTGAAAAAGGGCTGCAGAGTAGCAGATTCTTTTGAACTCTGTTGGTAAACCACTGACCTAGGAATTAAAAGCAAACACAATTTAAGAGCCCACTCCTTGATAGTTTCACCTGAGAGTACCCAACAGAAGAATAAATACTGAAAATCAGATTATTCAGCATCACTGTCAGAGGACTGCAGACAATGCAAAAGCCAAAAGATACTGAGTAGTGAAACACCCGCTGAACACCACCTCCTCAGGCCTGGCAACCACATCTCCTACTGACACACCTTCCTTGCTTGGGTGCTGTGGAAGAAAACGCTTCATCTTCCAAATGCTGGCACCGCATGCCTCACTATGATTTAATGCACCATTTAGTAAGCATGAATATCTTGCCACAGCCTCAACCTGCCAGCACTTTGCATCTTCAAAGAATGGTGGCCTATTTTAAAAAAGAGGAAACCCCATGGTACACAGGACATTCTGAATGACATTTCCCTCTGCGAAAATTACACATGGGGGGACAGTGTGAAGGTTGCCAGCTCAACCTTGTTTTCTTAGCTGGTTTTTCATTTCATTTTTCTTTCTCTAAGTTCTTTTGAGTACAAACGTACATGCACAGCATACCTCATTTAGCCTCGAACAGAAAACACGTCAAGAGCTCAGAAGGGTTCTACTTCAGTAGCCTGGTTTGTGAGCAAAACACAGGGTCTGGGCTCCTGGGATGGGGTAGGGATAGGATGTTCTAAGCACACACACTTTAGGGCAGCAGCTCTCTAGGGCCACACAAAGAAGTGGGGACATCAGTAATAGGCTGCAGAAGAAATAAGAAGTGGCCCTCTGCCTCACAGGTTAAGGATTTTTATCTTTATAGAGAATAATGGCCTTCCAAGAACCCTGAGTTTTACAGGAGTATCTCTCAACTGGGATGTACAAAGACTCATGCCTAGTGGTAATTTAAAAAGAAGAGCTTCAATTGTCAGAATCCCTTACCTCTGCTGTATTTGGGGATGTGCGAAGTACAGGAATTGAACGCAGGGCCTTCACACAGAGCTATATCTCCAGCCTTTTTCAATTTGACACAGACTCTCACTAACTCACTAAGTTGCTGACGTGGCTCGAGCTTGCAATCCCTCTGCCCCAGCCTCCCTGAGCACTTGGATTTTTCTTCATAAACAACCAACTTTGGCACAGAGGCCTATCAGAGGCTGATGGCAACAGCCATGCAGACCACTCAAGGTCATATTCATCCCGCATAGACTCTAGAACTAGTTAGGAGGCAAGATTTGGAGTCTCTGGATACAGTGGCCACCTGTGGACACTTTCCCCATGAAATAACCAGCGGTTGTGTTTTCTCCTTCACGCTGTCCCCTCGCCTCCGTCTCCCACAGGGGTGTGCCACAGTCTACATACTAGGCCAAGGGCAGTCACCCCATGACTGCTTACCTGCCCACTCATTTTCCTCCTTATACATGCCACACATCCCAGGGCTGTATCTGCCAAGCCCCAGAATGCACAGCACCACAGAGGCACAGGGTCGAGGTGTGTACCTAGGTACCATGGAGTGGCTTCAGCCCTACAAAAAGGAGTTCCTGCTGCTGTCACAAGACAGGCACAGCTAGGAATCTCGTGCCAGATGAAGTAAGCAGAACACAGGAAAACAGCATACATATAGCACATATGCAACCTTTTCAAAAAAGGTCAAGTGTATAATAAAACTGACCACCTGGGGCGGGGCCAGGTCAGAGGGAAGGAGCCACTCACGTACCAGGTGGGCAATCTAGAGAAAGGGTATGCCACACGAGGGGTGCAGCAGTGACCATGGCAGATATGGTCTGCTTGCTCGCAGAGTCCACAGTGATTCTTGCCCCCACAACAGAAAGGGCAATTATGTGAGCTGAAGGCTGTTGCTTGCTTCTCTACAGAAACCATCCCCTGGTGCCTGAACTATGACTTCACACTATAAACTGTTAAGTCCCTGGAACATGCAGAATGCCCCCACTGGGCCCATGGATCTCCCACAGCAGTTCAGCTAGCTTGTTCTCTAACTCAGAGCAGTGAACAGCTGATGCCAGAGGAACACTGGCTCATGGGTCCTGAGCAGCACCTCAGGTGGTACCCGCAGGCAGCAAGGAGGACCAGAAAACAGCTGGCAATGATGCTGAGGCACAAGGTGGCAGGACAGTGCTCATGCCTCCCATGCTATTGAAATGACAAAACCCTCGAACAGGCAAATACTAAATTACTCCAGAAAAATCACACACCTGATGTGCCCACCAAAAATGCCTGTGATTGGAGTCTGGACAAAGTCCGCCTGCCGGGTGACCGATGTCTTGTTCCTGGGTCCCACTTGCTCCCACTCTTCCTCGCTGCCTTCACCTTGTTCCTCCTGCTCATCATCATCAGCCAAGGGGCTTCTGGGCCCATTTGAAACCACGAGCTCTGCAAGGAAAGGAAAGGGCCTGGTTGTGCACCTACCAACGAGCACATCTCATGCACAGACCACCCAGGCTGACAGAGGAACTGGCTGGACAGATGGGACCTCTGCAGGTCTACAGACAAACTCAGTGTGTAGGCACCAAATCACAGCAACTATGCAGCAAAGGCACAGGCCCTGGACCTGCCTGTCTCTGGCTGCTTCAACTACTGGGAAGGAGCCCTGGGAAACAGGCAGAAGAAGAGCAGTGTTCCCTGTGTGTGTGGGTGAGAACCCTTATCTTCAGGGATGCATGCTTCAGCAGGAAAATGTAAACATACTGTACATGCACACATGTGTGGAAAGAAACGCTAGGGGTATGCTCACAAGGCAAACTCCTAGTCATGTGAGGATTTCACACACTAGTCCTTCTGCTTTTCTGTATGAGCGATCATTTCTGAATTAAAGGAATCAACAGCAGAGGTTCTGGATAAGTTTCAGCTTATCTAAATAAAGCATTATTGAGGGTACAGAAAGGGCAAGGTAAAAACTGGTGTCATCTCTGGAAGTAAAGGACATCTGATGGACAGAGCTGAGGATTGGGAGCTGCAACAAGAATGAGCTGCGACCTTTGCTTAAAATAAGACTTAGAAAGCTGGTTGGGCACCTCGTGCTTCGGAAGCGAACCTACTTTCACCGTCCGGCGAGAGGAGCTTCTTGAGGCTTAGCATCTCCTCATGCAGTCCATTTAGAATGAAGCCCAGGTACTCCTCGGCGTCCTCCTGTCGACCCTGGCAGGGCAAACGCAATGGTATTGACTGAACGGACCTGGGACCTGGCCTGCAACCACTGCACTTCTGCCTCTGCTGAAACTCTCAGGGCTGAAAGTAGAGCAGTTCTAACACTGCCAGGAGGGTTCTTAAGACTGCTGAGCTGGCAGAGGTAATGTATTACTTAGTCCCTGCATTTCTGGGTATTTAAATTTTCTTTTTTATATTTTTCTGTTTTGCATTTTTCTTACACACACATATTAATAAAAGTAAGGTTATTTTTAACACCTGCATTTCTGTTCTACTGACACAAAAGACAAAGAGCCCTTACCACACATACTCAGAGCAGCCATGAACTGGCACCCCTGCGTGGCTCCTGGAGCATGTGGGAAAGCTAGACAGATGCAGACAGTAAACTGTTGCACACACCGCATCATATGTCAGCTTGCTAACTTCCATGGCCTGTGAGACTGACTTATCAAGGCTGGCTCCCCCACATTCCTGGAGTGCACTTGCCTGTCCCAAGGGTCTGCACACTCTGCTTCAGGCCTCTGGGCAGTCTGGACCTGGGCATCTGCTCCAGCTACATGGGCCAGAAATGCACAACCAGGCAGAGTGGACAGGTGGGTGCCACACATGTGCAGCCAAGGGTAAATTGGGCATGTGGTGAGCCAGGGCTGCTCTCCTAGCAAAGGCCTGCTTACTGAGCTGGCCTTGGCTCACGTCTGAGAATTTGGATTTTAAAAAATTCCCACCATTCCATGAATTGATAAGGAACTGTGCCCTGAACTCTGGACAAGTAGTGTGGGTTTGGCTGAAGACTCGTCTTCCCCCTGCACATTCAGAAGTTAGGGTCCAGCTAGGAGGGGTGGATCTATTCCTAGTATCTCTGAGGCCACACCCTGTGCCTGTTGTCACATGTGCTGCTGGGGGAGATGTTCAATGTGGGACAGCTCTAGAAGAACCCAGGATGTCCTCCAGACCCACCACATGTGTTTCTCTGTCCTGACTTGCTCTGGATCTAGTGGTTGTAAAAACCTGTAGCTGCAAGTGTGCCAACTTGACTGAGTCCTGTCAGCAAATCACCATGCCAGAGGACAGTCTCTGGAACTCAGCACCTTACAGTCAGTCACTTCAGAAAGAGGATTCTCATGGGGTTGGGGAGATGGCGCAGTGGAATATGCATTTCCCTGGCAAGCAGAAGGGCCTGAGTTCAATCCTTTGTTCTGCTAAAAAAAAAAAAAAAAACTAAACACAGAAAGAGGATTCTCAGCATGGCCTCAGCCAGAGCACAACAAGAGCGCTCAGCCTCCAGAAGCTCTGGCTGAGCTCCTGAAGCAGCAGTCTGTCACTGGGCCTGTACATCTGTCAGCTGTGCTCATGGTACTGTGCCTAACTCCCCTGGGAGGATTGCATCCCTTGGCGAGGGTGGCTTGGCTGTAGGAAAAGTCCTGTCTATCTCTAAGCTGTGTTCATTTTAAAAATTCGTATCTAGGGCTAGCCAGATAGCTCAAAGGACTAAAGTGCCTGCTAAGGAAGATGTAGAGCAGGTTCAATCCCTGGCATGCCTGGCATGCCATGTGATCCCTACCCCCAGGGGGCTCAATGAGATGAGATTGAAACTGGGCGTGGTGGCATGCACTTTAATCCAGGTGCTTGGTAGGCTGAAAACAGGAGGATAATTATGAGTACAATCTGTGTAGTGAGACCCTATAGACATTATACTAAATACATAAAAAATAAAAATAAAGATTCATATCTAGTACCCTGAGGGACTGCAGCATCTACATTACCCTCAAGCCCTGAAAGCAATGAATGCTGGGCTCAGTATCTTCCCCCATCCCCCCAAACCAGGGATTGAACTCAGGTCCTCATGCTTGCCACTGAGTTATCTCCCCGTCCTGAGCTCAGTATGTTTTAAAGGAGTCTCCACACATGGCAGCACTGGCCAAAGCTCCTGCCTTGAGTCAGTGGAGCCCATTTGTGAAGCAGGCCCCACAAGGAAGCGCCTTGAGGCAGAGGGCAGCTGTGTCTTGCTGCATCCTGATGAATACCACACTTGTCCTGTTATCTAGGCAACCAATCCAAGGCAATGTTCAAAGCCATGTTAGGAGCATTTACAAGGCTCACTCGGTAGGCTGTGCTGGTGGGCTCCTAGGATGCTACCCTGGACACTTGTCTTCCTCTGAAGCACGCGATTTCCTCAGGACATTGCTTAGGTAAACATCACTTCCTCCATGGACTGCCTCTCTGACCAGATTCCTACATGGCACTTCAGTGCCTGCATGGACTCAATGCTACCCAGGACAGAGGACAGGCAGCATCCTATAACTGTGTGGGGACACCAGGCCATGTGCACAGCACGCTATGTCAGCACCATGCCTCTGGAGCGAAGGGCCAAGGACACCCTACAACTGCTTGGGCAGAACATGCTGAGCCGAGCAGCTCTCCAGACCCTGCACCAGGACACCCTGCTTCACAGGCATAGGGAAGGGGTTTAGCCCCCTAAGTTGTGTGACCCTGGACTATAACCTTACCTCTGGGGACTCCAATAAGGCCATGGTGCTCACACTTTGCTCACAGTCAATGCTCAGAGCGGTGTATGGTGCACAGTGAAAGCCACATGAACTAGGTCCAGCCATAAGGACTGGTACACCTTCAACTCATCCCAACAAGGGGCTCCACCATCAGCCTAGACTTAGTCCTACCAGAGCCGGAGAGCGGACGCTCTGCCAGGGCAGCCCACCTTTTCAGACAGGCTGGACTTGATCACAGTCAGCAGTCCATAAATGTACGTGGGCTCAAAAGCAGCTCCAGGTCGGATGTCCCTCATGACTTTATCTCCAAGAGCTGCAGCAGAGACAGGACACAGAGTTTCCTAACTAGAAGGACATCTCAAGTAACAGCAGACACCTCCCACATGACCACCCCTTACCCCTGGTGGCCAACAGCACCAGTGTGGTCACTAACAAGATTGAATTCACCAAACTGATGATAGCTATTTTTTTTTTGGGGGGGGGGTGCAGGGTCTCACTATGCAGCCTACATTCATAGTGATCTTCCTGCTTTTTGCCTCCCATATGCTGGGATTACAGGCGCCCTCCTGGATTGCATTGCCGGCTCAGTGCACCCGAAGGCGGGGCTGGCCGTGGCATGTGGAACCAGGAATCGAACCCTGGTCCCTGTGCTTATCTAAGCAAGCGCTTAGTCCACTGAGCTATACCGCTGGCCTTTTGATGATAGCTACTGACTGAACTCCCAGCATACAGGGCAGCATGAGTCCCTACTTCCACTCACCTTGGCGGGGCTTCGGTGGCACAGGCATGTTGGTAAACTCATTCATTAGCCGTACACTGAATTTGGGGAGAAGAGAAGCAGGACATATTAGAAAAAAAAGAACTTTCCCTAAAGCACCCTACCTGCTAGACAGAGTCTTAATTACAATGTACTTGGCCAACACTGTCACAACTCAATAATTCTATGCCTTTCTATGCATACTGTATATTTTAAGCCAGCAGACAAATGTTTTGTACTAAGTCTAGAGAACACAAACTGTTTGAATTCCATTTCTGGTAACTTCCACATAAACTTATGAACACATTTGTTCAAAAGAACTACAGAGGGGGGAACTATCTGCTCGGGCCCTCCTCCTGTCCCTCTCTCGGCAGGAGGTTTGTTTCCCTCAATAAATCTATTCTGCTCATAATAAAAAAAAAAAAAAAAGAATGACAGAACTTATTTGTACCAAGTCAAGAACTTCGCTCAACCATGTCTATTCTAATTCTCAGAGGGGAAAGTCCACCCTCCCCCCACACCGAGCATCTTACTTACAAGCTATCTATCATCGGTGTTGACGTGCAAGGCCTCTGCACCTTGGAGTACAAAGGAATGAACTTCATGAGGTGGTACATCGGAGGGCAGGCGACCAGGGCCTGCAGTGTCTACACATCGGCAGTGAAGGAATGCAGCAAGCACAACAAGCTCCAAGGTCACCTAACTCAGTTAGGTCTGTGATCCTAGCACTTAAGAGGCTAAGGCAAGAGAATCACAAATCCGAGGCCAGCCTATGTAGCAAGGACAAGGTCAGCCAGGACTGAACAGTGAGACTCTTGTCTAAAAAATGAAAAAGTAAAACCTACATGGAGCAAGGGTGCTGAACTACGGAGATAAATAACAGAAAAAGGAGTAAACCATTCATCAGCAGGACTATGGCCTGCTGAGACTGATGACAGCAGTGTGAGGATTTGCTGTGCTGTCAGGGTGTCAAGGGTCACATTCAAGAACTTAATGCACAAACAAAGCAATTAGGATGCTGTGGTTCGATCCCCAGATCCTCAAGCCTTACCAGACCTGCCCTGAAAGGCAACCTGAGCCAGCAAAAAAAAAAAAAAAAGGCTTCTGAACTTTTTTTTTTTTTGGCAGAACCAGGGATTGAATTCAGACCCTTGTGCTTGCCAGGGAAGTGCTTATTCTACTATGCCATCTCCCTGGCCCCTGTTTTTTTTTAAAAAAAAAAAGAACTTGATGCAACCAGGCTCACTGAATTGGTCAAAACAAAAGCTCCTGCTCAAGTGGCCAGTGTACCCTATTATTTGGGACCATGCTAATGAGACTAAAACTTCCCCAATTCTGTCAATCAAGTAAAAAAAAAAAATCCTCCTTTTGCACAGGTTTGGAGAAACTGGGGTCAGGAATAATCCCGTCTATAAGCAAATTAGGCAAATCAAGTAATGAACCCAATTTTTTGGATTTAGCATTCAGGCCAGTGGCCTCCTAGAAGTTGCACCAAGCCAGGGGCACCCGGAAGTAACTTCTATAGCAAGCTGGCCCTGGGGATGGCGTGCAAGAAGGATACAGCATTAATGTAGCACCAGTTTCCTTTATTGATCAGCCCACGGGGTTGCAATGACACTGGCTTATGTACTAGTGTTACGTTCTCCAGTAACTCTGAAAAAATGAAGAGACATGTTTAAGAAGTTAATGACATCCAGTGAACAAATCTAAATCCATCAAAATGCTCCAGTTGGGAAACTATTGGATTTCCTTCAAAACTAGCACAGATTTGAACTACATGCTGGTAAAGCTTCATTCAATCCTATGTCAAGTACATCCATGATAAAAGAGTTTTCAATTAATATTTCCCTAAAACACTAGCATTTTGTATGCAAGTAGGCAACACAAGAGGCGCTGATTTTATAGAGAAGCAAACCCCTGTGTACCAGCACTAAAGAACAGGCTGGAAGTGCAAGCTTCTCCCCTGCAGCTCTGTGCTCCCTCAGACACAGACACTGTGCACAAACGGATTTCAGGCAGATTCTGAATCCTACAGCTGACACTCCCTGCGTCAAGAGATGCTTGATGGCTGCTCAGTAATACAGTCCTTTGGGGACAACTATCACAGACTAATTACTGTGTTTTTCCATGAACAGCCTAACATGGTAACTGTTCCACACACTATAATTTCTTCATGGAAAGCGTGCTTTTTATCCTCAAATTTCCCCCTTGGAACTGGGCCCTTTTCAGTCTCAAGAGGGTTCTGACCTTAAAGGAATGTTTCGTGCCAATACTGCTCAGACAAGATGTCATGCCTGTACCTAGTACTTGATTACTATTAAGACAACATGTAATATGCCAATTATTGTCACTGTCCTACTAACCTGTTTTGAAACTATTTTTTAATGTATTTTTAGTACAGGATCTATACAAGGCCTTACTACGTAGACCAGACAGGTAGAGATTTGTTTTCAGCCTTTCATGCATTGGGATTATAGGTATGTGCCACCACACCCACCCAGCCCAGTCTCAATCATGGTCTCAGCAAGCCCTGAGGGTGGGGCCAACTTGGCCACTGCACTCTGCCTAAGCAGGTGCTTTAGGCTGCTAAGCTATCTAGCTGGCCCTTGAAACTCTTTATTTCATTGGATCTTTTTCTCTTTAAAACTAAGAAGGAGGCTCCATATGCCATCTTTATACAAGTAACAATCTGCATACCTTACTTGCTGTGACCTGCAGGGTGAGGCAGCACGGCCAGAATACAGTTGTACTGGCCAGGTCGCAGACGTATACGTAAGTCCAACAAAGAAATTAATGTTCAAAAATCAAAGATTAACACAAACACTCATTCCTTCTGTTTTGTTTAAGACAGATAAGGTCTCAATGTATAGTCCAGGCTGGCTTTAACTCACTATGTAGCCCAGCATTTGATTCCACAACAACCATCCTGCCTCTGCCTCCCCAGTGCCAGTCTTATCAGCATGGGCCACCATCCCCACTTCTTCCTCCCCTCTTTTTGAGGAGGCACAGGGAATACTTTTCACAGAGATCTTCCAAAACAGAAGGTAAAACCCTATGGGCTCAATAGAAGCCAATGGAATGTATTCAGTTAGACTAAGCTCATAAAGAGTGCAGACCTGGGTAAGTTAACAGGCAGAACTGAACCCCACAGAGAGCAAAGATGGGGCCTATGTGGGAGAAGGAGATAATACTAGGAACTTGGTCTGGTGTGGAATGTGGTGCTGGGGATCGAACCGTGGTCCCCTGAGCTTGACTGACTTTGCCCAAGCAGGTACTTTAGACAACTGAGCTATCCCGCCAGTCCCTCACCGCACACACACTAGTAACTTTATCCATCTTCTAATTATCATTTGCAGCCCTGCTGAACAGGTACCATTATCTCCCCAACTTTGGATGAGAAAACTGAGCCCACATAATTGAACCAACCTGTGAACCTGAATAAAGGTCACATTTTCTTCTTAAATGTACAGCAAGCTCCACTTAAAAAACCTTTTATGAAAAAAAAAAACAAAAAACTTTTATGCTAAGGTTTTAGCATAAAACCTGCTTTTTCCACAAGCTTCAATGTGTACAGGTCTTTGTGCCACAATACAACACTACCATTTCTGGCACTTGCTGCAGAACAGTAAGTATTTGACACAGTTGCCACAACTTGCCTTGTTTTCCAACACACACCAATTCTCTAGTGCACTGGCACACACCGCACAGCAGCATCAGAGCCACCAACCTATCAGTGTTTTTATGGCAATAATTAAGCTTTTGTGCAGCCATCAAGACTTAAGACCTGGCTGACTCGTCAGAGGGGCTTTGCAAAATGACCTCCACTGACAGCTGCAGGACACCTGGCACAAACACTGAGTGGCAACCCTGCTCTAGCACAGCTCACAGACCAGGGCCAAGAGAGACTTGACCTCCAGAGAATGCTTGGCCCAGCCAGGGCTGATTGGAGCTGAGAAGAACATGGACAGCCACAGAGGACAGGCCTGCAGTTCTGGCTTACACATTGGTAGGGTACCAAGGTAACGGCAGCACATCGTGTGCAAACCCTCTCCATGCTCAAGTTGTTTTCTTTTCCCACAGGCACACCAGGTCCTGCAGGGCACAAGTGTGCGTCCCAATGACGTGGGAGCAAGAGGAGTGATGTGGCCAAGGCCGAGGCCAAGGGAGCCAGTCAGGATGGCTTGGCTGGAGGCCACAGCTCTGGGAGGGGCAGGCCCACAGGGTGGGAGAAGGGCCCTCCGGTCTCATGGGCAGGGACCGGAGCAAGAGCAGGCTAGAGGGCATGGCTCCTGTGCAGCATATATGCTGCTGAGAATGGAGCCAACCAGGCCAGGCATAGCTGTGTGAAACCTCCCTCCTAGGGTATGTTGGTTTTGTTTTTGTTATTGCAGCACTGAGAATGAACCCAGGGTCTCCATCCTGAAATAGGTTCCCAGCCTATTTTTAGACAGGGTCTTGTTAAGTCACTAAGTTCCCAAGGCTGGGCTCAACCTTGTGATCCTCCTGCCCCAGCCTCCCAGAATGCTAATATTATAGGTGTGCCACATCTGGCTCAACTGTTCTAACAAACTCAAAAACTTGATCATAAATAGTCCAGAGTACTCTGGACTCAGTTTCAGTTACAGGAAAAACCACTTTGGTAAAGCTATAGGCTGCCTGGGAACAAATGTCCTAGTGTTCTGAAATAGCTGCAGCCCGCAACAGTATGAATGATAGCACCTGCAGCACCCCAGCTCTGAGGGGCCAAAGAACAATCCAACCTGAAGTCAGCTATAAAAACCTTTCTTCCTGGCATTTACTCAGAGAAAGTGTACACAGGTCAGCCAGCATTGGTTCTACGCTATCCCTTCCCTGGAACCCAGGCTTCCCTTTGCTGATCTGAGGAATAGGCAGAAGAGCAGCTTCAGCCTACATTCAAATCTTGTGGCACCCTCTAGTGTTCTGTTCAGTAACTGCAAAGGACCCCCACACAGACACAGAGCTAGCCAAAGGAGATAGCAGGTAAGTGAAGGCTACTCAGGCCTGTTGGCAAGGCATTCACCCTGTTCCTCTCAAGTCTTGGCACCTTGTCAAGGAGCACGCTGGGGCAACAGAAAGGAGAGACACTGACAGCACTGACAGTCTGGATTTCCTTGATTATTGTCATTCTAGAAAAACTCTCTAGCGGTCTTTACAAACTAAGACAAGGTCATTCCATTGTTGGTATTTTCTATCGCTCCCAAATCTGATTCGCTACCCAGACTGAGTGACTATAGAAACAATCTCCTCCCTGAAGGTGCTTAAGAACTCCAGCACTGTCTCCCACTGGCAGACACTGCCTCTGTCTGTCTTGAATTAGCAGACTGAAGCTGCTTAAAAATAAGAGCCTCAAGCTGGATGTGGTGGCACTTAGCTGGAATCCCAGTTCTCACGGAGGCTGAGGCAGGAATGTAAGTTTGAGCACTGGCTGGGCACCTTAATGACATCTTGTCTCAAAATAAAAAATAAGAAAGGGGCAGGAGTGGGCTGGGGATATAGCTCAGTGGCATACACGCCTGCATAGCCAAGTGCAAAGTCCTGAGTGCAATCCTCAGTACTATGAAAAAAAGGGGCGGGGGATACTGTTTGGTCCAAGGTCCTGGGTCCTGGATCCCACTTACAATACTAGAAAAACAAGACCACGATACTTTGAAGCGCACAAGAGTCCTCCCTGGCCAAGGTAACAGGTCCTGCTGACCTTGTCCCCCATGCAACTCTACAGACGGCAGCTCCCCTTTGGCCAGTCACAACTGCTGCATGCTCCCTCCACATCGGTGCCTTGGACCACATGCGAGATGAGGGACATGATACAGGATGCAGCCCATGGTCTAGAAGCAGCTCTACCCCACGCTGTGTTCCAACAGGCAAAGAGCCATTGGAAAATCTTAAAATTAAGCTAAATTCCCTAAAACTTGAAGTTTTCGATGTTTTGCAAATCTGAAGTTCCATTTCAAATCAAGTGACTGAAAAACATTCAGATTAAGTGTTCTTTTGTCTAAGATTGCTGCAATCCAAATACCCCCCAAAACTGAAGCCATTGTGTAACATGCTCTCCACAGAGCCCTTCCTGGACTGCCTATCAGGTTACAGCGCTGGTTGGCATGCTCCCTGACCACAGAGAGGACAAAGACCATCCTGACTCCTAGAGGCTGACGCAGGAAAGACAGTAAGTTCTGCGCACTTACTGAAGCCTGTCTTAATAAAATTTTAAAAGGGTAGTCCAGTGGGGATAACAAGGCCCAGGTCAATACTTAGTGCTACAATAAATTATTTTTTAAAAAACTAAAAACTTTGCAGGGGGGGGGGGGGGGGGGGGGAACGGGGACGCCAGTACTGGGGATCAAACTTGGGACCTAGTGCTTGCCAGGTAGGCATTTATGCTGCTGAGCTATCTCCTTGTCCCATAAAAACAAATATTAACAAGATACCCCCCCAAAAGACCAAAAAACATGAATTCCTGTCAAGAGTCAACACTCACAGTTACCAAAGTGAACTATTACAACAGAGTGAGTTCTACAGTTAAATTTCGCAAGCCAGGACTTGTAGACAAGCTGGAGTGAGTGCAGGTCCCCAGGATCAATCTGGTGGCATGGATCATCACTTCCATTGACTACTCTTAGCCAAAGTCAAATAGGCACAGTAATTATGGAGTCAGGAGATCAAAGTGAGGAGAGGGGCCCCCAAAGCAGAGAAGGGCCGGCTACCCTGGACTGACACTGTGTCCTAGAGCCATGCTATGGTCCTGTCTCCTGCCACTTCTCTAAGGGGAAGTGCTCAGGGCTGACTTAGTAACAACCTTTCTTCCATTCACCACCTCCTGACCACCTGTACTCCAAGTTCCCAGAGCAGCAGTGAGGTCACAGGGACACAAGGCTTTGCCCTCTTGCCTCTACCCATCTCTCTAGCAAAGAGCTGGTGCAGCAACCCAGAACAAGGCCCACACTGGCAAGAGCCACCAAAGTGACTCAGGAGCCCTCACTTCTGTAACATAAGAGGCTAAATTCAAATTTAATTTCTTCACAAAATCTGTGGACATACAGAAAAAACCAAGCTGCTTACTGTCCTTTCATCTCAAGACTTTATTCAGAGCTCACAAATGTTGCCCAATGATTTGACACAAATGACTTCTAAATTCTCTTGAGTACTGAGGTTATGAATTTGGATGTCTGCATAAGCCAAGATTGTGTTTGCACATATTTTCAGGCATCTACATATGTTCTCCTAGCCAGAAGGGTGCCACATGCCTACAAGAGGCTGAAGGAGGATAATCTCTAGGTCCAGCCACACTGGGGCAACTTAGCAATTTAGTGTTGCAAAACAAATTTGGGCTGAGAGCGGAGATCCCCAGTGCCAAGTCTCATTTCCTAAAATGAGGACTCAGAGGTCCCATTACCATATAAAATCCACACCACAGGTGCACAATGCTGGCTGGCTCTCAGGGGCTCAGTCACTGGCTGGGAGCAGACAGTCTGCGCTCTTCTGCCTCCTGTTATCACTGTGCAAGGACACAGGCTGCTCTGCTGGCTGCCTGACCAAGGAAGGTACAGCAAAGTGGACTGGACATACTGCAACCACAGGTGACAGACTACAGCAGGGCCCAAGATAGGAGCAAGGACGCTCACAAAGCAAGTGAGCCAGCTAGCCAGCAAGGGCAGGGCACAGCTGTACTTCCCTATCTTGGGTACACAGCATTATTGATGTCAGGCTATTTGGACTTTAAGGGGTCTGGCTGAAAACCTGAGAACCATTGCCCGTGGAGGACAGCGAGTACCTGTGTGATATATAAACCACCAAACCAAGGAACAGTCTTAGGGCCAGGTATGGTGGTACATACCTGTAATCCCAGCACTCAAGAGGCTAAAGAGGGAAGCAGGGGAGGAGGGATTGCCATGAGTTCTAGGCCAGCCTGGACCACAGTGATACTGGCTCAAAAGTCTTAGGACAGGTTTCCCCTCTCATGCAGACAAGTGAATGGGTCATCTTAAAACCTTATTTTTCTTCTCTTTTGTGTGTGTGCAGCAAGGTGACAGAGGGAGAACACTGACTCTGCACTGCTCTGAATCTCCATCCCTTTTCTAGGCTCCAACCCATGATCTTCCTGCCTCACCCTTTAGGAGTATTGGGACCACAGAGGGTGCAACCACACCTAATTTCAAACTCATTAGATTTTAATGTACACATTAAAAGGCGCAGTGGGGCTGGGCAGATAGCTCAGCAGTCTAAGTGCCTGCCTGGCAAGCACAAGGACCCAGGTTAGATCCCTGGTACTGCATGTCATGACAGCCCCATAATACTGGGCATGTTGTATTGGCCACAAAGCCAGGTAAGGTGGCACATACCTGTAATCCCAGCACTGGGGAGTCTGAGACAGGAGGACCACTACAAGTGCAAGCTATGCAGTGAGACCCTGTACCAAATCAATCAATCAATCAATCAATCAATCAATCAATCAATCAATCAATCATTGTTTAAAAGTGTGTATGTGTGTGTGTGTAACTCAAAATAACAATGGTTGCTTGCCCTGCTATTTCATTTTAAAACAACCCTAGAAAACAAAGATTCAAAATAACGTACTTGTATAAGGAATGCCTCAAAAAAGAAATATCCGTCATCCTACCAACACCAGAAGGTGTCAGGTTGCTGGTGAAACTGCCCACTCTCGAAAAGGATGCAATCACAGCCCACTGCTGCACCAGACCAGACTGCCACCAATGGTGAGCCGGACCACAGTGCACACTGGGCCCGGCCACAGAACTCTCAACAGATGCAGACCTGCAGGCTCAGTGGCTGCTCGGGTGTGGATGAGCACAGAGCCTGCTGCAGACAACCCCCTGCCTCACCCTGAACAGCTTACGCATCGTGCTGCTCTGCCTTCTTACCATTAATGAAGATGTGAGCTTTGGGCTGAATGTTCGTAATTTTCCTTTTCCTGTCAAGTGCTGACCGTGGTGTCCTAAAACTAAGTAAAATCCATCTATTCAACCCAAAAGTTATTAAAAAGGAAAAACGCTACATGATTCACAAGTGCTTTCTTACAGTTTAAGAAATAAAAAAGCAACAGTACATTGTAAATACAAACAGGGACCATCGCACCAAAGGTATACAAGCAGCCGTAACACAGGGCAGGTTTTTTATACAGTAAAATAGTGGCACAGAATTGCTTGAACAAGAGGCAAGAAAGAGAAAGGGAATTTATAAATAGAAAGACTTGTAATGGAAATGAATTTTTTTTTTCCTTTTCTTAGTGTGAAGGTATGACACCCCTCTCCTCCCACTTGGTTGCTTCATTGTCTGGCATTAAACGATGTCTAAGACACAGGCATTCTTTAGCCATTCCAATTCATGTCCCAGTGATCTGTCGCTATGGGCACCATCTGCCACCACCACCTGAGCCCCACCTGCCTCAGGAACTGCCCACTCGCCAGCTGCTGAGCTCTGTGCTCAGCCTGTACCTGGTTCACTGTACCTGCGATCTGTATGGCTACGGGGTCCTCTGATACTGGAACAAGCCCTTCTTTGACTTCAACCTGCTTTTCAGAGACCAGGGGAGATGGGGCAGGAGGGGAACACTTAGTTTCCACATATGCCACGGATGAGGAGGAAGAGGGCTTAGCATCATGAAAGAGGCTGGCCCAGGACTTGGCGGGCTGGCTAACGGGAATGGGCGTGGAGCTGGCGCTGTTGGTGGGAGGGGACACGCGTTCCAGCTTGGCTGTGTCCAAGTCTATGCTCTCCACAGCGTGCAGCTCCCCATTGGCAGCTGTGCCCACACTTGAGGATTCAAGTAATTGTCCATTGGCGATGCCAAGGTACTCAGTAGTATTGGTAGCAGCGCAGGGCGAAGCCACAGCTGTCCTTAGCAGGTGCTCTGCAGGGAAGCAGGCTTGTTCAACAAAATCAGTCCCACGGCAGCCCTCAGGATGCCCCACGGTCCTCGAAGCGCTGTCAAGAGCTCTGGGGAAAGGACCATCAGGCACAGTGTCACCGATAAAGTCCGTGGGGTTCTGAGGGCTGTCACAAGTCCTAGGTGAAAGTGATGGGAGCACGTCTCCCATAAACTCCGCATCCTCAGCACTAACCCCACTGGGGCCTGCTGAGTTGCCATGGCCATTGACCAGTGCTTCTGAGGAAGTACTCTCATTGCCCCCATCCTTCAGGTAACTGTAGTACCCTGGTGGCCGCTTCTTCTTCCTTTTGCGCTCCCTCTGTCCCAGGCCACCTGGGCCACTGGCGTTCTCCAGAGCCTCAGCCTCAGCATGTGAGCTGTGGTCCAGGGCTGGGCTCACATATGAATGGTCAAGGGGGCTGGAGTTTACCTCCTGGTCTAGTCCATCGGGGGTCTTCTTAGAAGCTGTACAACCAAGAATGAATTCAGGGGCCTGAGGGTTCAGTGTGCTTGAAATATTGTAGCTGGCTGTTCTTGGCAAAGTATCACTGGACTCAATTACTTCATTGACACCAAACTCAATTCTCTGATATTCTTGTCCTGTTTAGAAAGAAAACAGTTAGCAAATCTCCCACTAAGACAGCAATCTACAGACTATACAAAGTACAAATAGTCATTTTCTTTTTGAAAACTGAAAAAGAATTATTTTCTTAATAAAACATTTCTTTTTTTTTTTAAATTCCTTTATTTATTACAGTGTCTCGCTACACATCACGGATTCTTTTTTCGCGGGGGTGGGGGGTGAGCTCAGCCGGCCCTGTGGGGAGGGGCTGGCATGGCATGTGGTGCTGGGGCTGGAACCGCGGTCCCTGAGAGGCGCTCTAGACCGCTGAGCTATCTGGCCAGCCCTAAAAGAATTGGTTTTGTAACTTTTTTTTTTTTTTTTTTTTGCGGAACCGGGGATTGAACTCAGGCCCTTGCGCTTGCCAAGGAAGCGCTTATTCCACTGAGCCATCTCCCCGGCCCAAAACATTTCATTTTTATGCTGTATAATTTGCTGAAAATATGATAGTATCTATAAAATTATGTTTACTTAGGGATGTGAAAAAAAGAAGCCTGTCCTCTTTAACTCTTTCTGGGAAATTAACAAAAACTTTCAGAAGATGGAAGCTAAAATCAATATGTCCTAATTAAACCTCACTGTTCAGGGGAAGCAGACTAGGGTAAAGCACATTTTCCCCTGAACTCAAAGAGGGTGCACATGGCACTCAAAGACAACTCAACTAGAAGGCTAATTTTATGCTTACAATAAGGAAAATGTGCTTTGGACGACTAAGCTTTATAAAAGGCATAGCTGGGAGAGAACACAGTTCTCTCCCTAGTACAACCTAAGTGTTGTAGCATGAATGACCTGGAAGCCTGCACAGTCAAGGACTGCATAGACTGTCCCAAGTCAGGTCTGGAAGCAGTCCTCCTATTGCCAGTATGCATAGCTTCTAAATGATTTCACATGGACTCACTCATAAGTAATGAAGATACTTCGAAAAATACTGAAAGATAAATGTGTACTCTATAAACAGTTAAAAACTTCTCAGGAAATATTCAATACTTCTTCGTGATGAACAAAATCTATGTATTTCATTCATGCTAGCATGCATATTTTTGTCATAGTTCACATCTTCTAAATTAAACAGAATGTCAGAATCAGTTGTGTTTCTTCAAAAGATTTAGAACAATGGTACTATTTCATATTTGATGAAGAGGTTCTAGGTTTGAAGTTAATAAAGAGAAACATTCCTTGGGATTCATTTCTAGTGCTTAATCAAAGAAACCTTTAGGTATAACATAAGGGTCCAATTTTTTTTCAGGCAGACCTTTCAAGTAAAGAATCATACTGCTGGGGCCGGTGAGATAGCTCAGCGATCTAAAGCACCTGCATAAGCATGCTTAGGCAGGTGCCGAGGACTGCAATCCAATCCCAGGTGCCACATGCTGCGCCAGCCCTGCCCTTAGAGCAGCTAGCAGGAAAAAAAAAAAAAAATCATATTGCTAAAGAATGGCCTTCTACTGTAGAGGCCATTTCACTGTCCCTTAAAAGGGCCTTTAGAAGCCTTTTATTTGGGGGGGCAGTTATGTGGCACTACTGGACAGGAGGACAAACGCTTGGACCTCACAGCTGAGGCAAGCGGCTCGATCTAGTCAACAACAGAGTTCTTAGAAGAGGATAAAGGATGATTACACTGAGTAGCAAGGTAACACATGCTGCCACCTAAAGGATACTAACTCCTAAGGGCACTGTTTTTTCTCATTTTAAAAGAATCACTAAAGAAAAGCTAACTTGTCAGTTACTACAGATACTTCTTGTTTTAACAACCTATTTAACAACTGCTAACCTGACCTCCTTTTGGTATAGTTCTGTACATCTTGCTCATGGAGCCTCAGTGTTTTTTTTTTTTTTTGTCTTTTTGAGACAGGGTCTCACTATGCAGTTCAGGCTGGCCTTAAGCTCACTTTGTAGCTCAGGCTGGTCTCGAACTCACAACAATCCTCCTGCCTCAGCCTCCCGAGTGCTGGGATTACAGGCATGCGCCACCATGCCCGGCTCCTCAGTGTTTTTGTGCAGTCACACCTTGTTTATACAGCACTGAGACTTTTGCTGATTCTACTGTACTATACAGTTCCATGTTTTAGATTATTATACTGTACACAAAATTATGCAAGAGCTGGGGAGATAGCACAGAATAAGTGCTTGCCTGGCAAGCACAAGTTTCTGAGTTTGATCCCTGGTACAACCAAAAATAAACAAATAGTTATACATAGCAAAGACATCAAGTTGACCTTTCCTTTGTTCTGAATATTGCAATATACATATTATATACAACCATTCAGTTCATGACTATTATTGTTTGTGTATAGGTGTCCCCCATAAGCCTCATACAGTCATGATCAGGAGTTTGTGGTTGATTACTGTGGGTGTGGATGCTGCACCTGCCCTGGGGCAAGTAATTTGCATTACAGTATAAGGTAGGAAGAGAAGCTAGCTGCTTGAGCTGCTGCTAGCCCCCCTCTGTGCTCTTGCTCTTTGCTGCCACCACGGAAGGTTGTTCTCTGCCTTGTGCCACTCTGCCTCTGAGCCCAGCTGAATATGGACTGAAATCTCCAGAAACTGTAAGCTAAATAAACCTTTCCTTCCTTCACTTTGGGTGTCAGGTATTTGTCCAAGCAACGAGAGAAGAGTAACTAAGACAATGACCACTTCCTTTAATGACCTGGCAACAGGAACAGAGCTTTGCTTATTAAGCTATACAGGAGTGCTTGTACATCTTCTCCAGGCACTCCTAGTCCCTCTATCTGGAGCTGCACACTATCTGAGCTGAAATGAATGGCCAAAAAAGTGCTATGGGTTGGGGGTTGCCTTTGGGACCAGGGTACACTGGGAAATCACATTAAGAATCATGCAACGTGCTGTGCAGCTTGTGCAAGACCGATGATTTCCAACAGAGTCAGGGCTTCCAATCTCCATTCCCGATCTTATCTGGTCATAAAATGTTTAGAAAGTGAAGTGACATGAACAGAACTTTTTTACTCTGTCACAGCCACTTCAAAACATTTACCCAACACAGTGAGTACATTATTAGAAAGCAGATTCCTAACCAGGACAAGCCTTCTCTTACAAAAAACACTCAAAATGGACACACACGCACTGTAGGCTGGGAACTCGACAGCCCAATCTGGAGGCCAGAGCCAGGAAAGAAGCCTACAACAGTTTTTGGTTGTGGTGTTATTGTTTTGATACAGGGTCTACTCTTCAGAATACTGGCCTTAGCCTTGCAGCAATCCTTCTGCCTCAAGACTCCCCAAGACTAGGATTATAGGTGTGCACCACCACACCTGGCAAATGTGTTTAAACACCAGTCAGTACTCTGGAAAGACAGGAAAGCAACACTTAGGTCATGTTGACAGTAGCTTTCTCTGGGAAAGACAATCAACTGAGCTAAAGTAGTACCCTACAGCAGCATTTCTCAAAGGGTGCTCACTGCAATACACACAGAAGGGACTTGGGAGATGTCTCAGTAGAATAAGCACTTCTCTGGCAAGCGTAAGGATCTGAGTTCAATCCCTGGTTCTGACAAAAAATAAATAAATATACACAGCAGTGGCTTGGGTGGCAGGTGGGAAACTGAGATTAATTAGTAAGGCAAGATCTTTGCTTGGAGAGCTTATTTTTACCAAGTGACAAAAGATAACAATGAAAACAATGGGTGAGATAAAAGCCATGAACATCTTTATAAATAATTCTTCTGAGGGCTGGCCAAATAGCTCAGCAGATTAAAGGGCCTAACAAGCAGGCCCTGCCCCAGGGGTGTGCTGAGACAGCAATTGAGATTGTGTGGCAATTGAGACTGTGCGTGGTGGCACATGCCTATAATCCCAGCCCCTGGGAGGCTGTAAATAGGTGGATCACTAGAACTCAGATATAGTAGTAAGACCCCCGAACACCCTATAGACTCTTCCCTAAAAGTAAAAAATGTAGGCACAGGAAAAGATAATCAATTTTAATCAGAAGCTAGAAAAAGCTCTCAGAACTGTCTAAAAAAGGGACACGTACAAAGGTGGATGCCAAAATTCCCCTGCAGTGGCCTGCAGTAGCCGGCGCTGGTGAGCTATGGCACAACAAAGTATTTTACAGCATCCATCCAACAAATGTACTGAGGGCTCACAAGACTCCAGATATACACTGTGCAGTAGGCAGACAGACATCAGAAACAGGGCTAGGTACAGTGTAAGACAAGGCAGACAGTCACACCCAGACAGTGAGTGGCCCGGTGTTGTGAGACACACAAAGGAACTAAAACACAGTGGGTAAACCAGAGGTTTCAGAGCAATGGTCTTCTAGTGGGCCTGTCCCTGAGCATGCCAGCAGGCGACAGTCCCAGCTGCTTTAGGCAGAGTAAAAGATGGACTATGGCAGAAGAGAACAGAAGATGGAGAAAGAGTCAAGAAGCAGTGATTGAAAAGGGACAGCCTAGAAAGAGGAAGAATGAAGGTGGGAATAATGCCCAGGACTAAAAATCACACAGATGAAAGTCCCAGGTAATGAAGGCTGTGGGCCGCCTGCAAGCACACACACAAGTATGGCCTATGTCCAAGTGTACAGCTCAGAAGATAGCAAGGACCTGCACAGGTGCAGGAGGGGGCATCAGGGTCAGACCTCAATAGGGGAAGAGGCAGCTGAGAGGCTGAGTGGCTGGCTACAGGTCCCTAGAGCCTCATTTATTATATCAGTCATCCTAAGCTGCTGTGAAATCTGCTCTGTTATGTTCTCCCATAGTACTGCTTCTTATAAAACTGATGCTACTAAAACAAACAAGCGAAACAAAACAAACTGATCCTACTGTGCAAAAAAGGCTGTTAATCTCTTTAAACTTATATCTACACTTAAACTATAAATAAACTCCTCCCAAGTTGACCACACTAAACTCAGCTTCCAAATCCCAGGCTTCCCCAGAAGACATTTCCCCCCAGCTACTCTGCAGCCCACCAGGGCTCTTCCTGTAATCCAGACTGCCTGGGCATGTCAGTCCTAGGGTGTGCACAGTGCACCAATGGCTATGCCTCAATAAACACCAGCCAGGCCAGCAGTCCACCCAGCCCAGGGGAGTCACCTGAATTCCCAGGGGGGCCTGTGACAGATGGGAGTGTAAGCTTTTTGGTGGGTGGGGGCAGTTCAGCCTGCCCTGAGGGTAGGGCTGGGGCAGCATGTGGTGCCAGGGATCAAAGAGCAGTCCCTTGTACCTGCCTAAGCTTGCCTAAGCAGATGCTTTAGACCACTAAGCTATCTCACCAAACTGGAGTGTAAGCTTTGAAAAGGAGAGCCCTCAGATGCTCAGGTGTAAGGAGCACACAGCTCCAGGCTAGCCTCCCTGGGCCTAAGCAGTGCAGCAACAAGACAGGGCAGCCCCTTCAGAGCCTGCACTTGTGGCCATGTCAAGGGACAGCAAGTAACATGCCTGTGGCACTAAGAACTGCTAAGAAAAAAGAATTTGCTGAATCTCACTGCCTGACACTTTTGAGGTACAGAGCAAACCTGAGTGCTCTAGGGATTAAATCTACTGCAGTTTATTTCAAGAACTCCAGGCTGGAAGGATATGCTACTTTTAAAATCTGAGCCAAGAGACAGCATCTATCTGTTGGTGGCCTGTCCACCCAGCAGCTCTCAGTGAGGGAGGAAAAGAGACCAGCTTACCATCAGGCAGTTCGTCCGCAGCCTGAGTGCCACACAGAGCTGATCCACTGTACGGAGGGAGCTGCACAGGGAATAGGAAAACAAATTTCAATGCAACAGACCATTAACACACAACATGTGCTACTGCATCTAGATGATACTGCATTAAAACTCTACTTGTGTAGCTTCTTCTGAGGACATTCCTGTTACCAGAATGGCATGCAGAGAGTCAAGAAACAGCATTACCTTCCATTACCCTCAGGGGGAACCACTAAAGGGCTGCAGTCAAACGTTCACCATTGTTACATAGATTTTCAAAATAAGGCTAAGAAAATAAACTCCATAGGTGCGTGTATCAGCTCCTTCTTGAGGCCGCTGTGGTGCAGCGGACTCTGGTCTGCCCAGAGGTGGCCACCTGCACTTCCTGTTCCCCATCAGGGCCTAGCAGGTCAGAAGGGAGAGCCCTCCAGGAGCAGAGGTCTCAGAATTGAGACTCCCTATCCGTTACTATGTCCTAAAATAACTGAATTAATACCTAACATCACAGTTCTGGTTTGGAAGACAGAAGACAAACAGCACAGGTCTGGCTTCTTTATAAAAAGCAGGAAGTTTTGTGAAATTCTCAAATACTTCTCCCTCCTAGACATTCCATATTTATTCAAGAGCTGAGAATACCTGATATGGACATGTCTGGGATAAGAAAAGAGATAAAAGTAAACAGAAAATTATTGCTATCTGAAGGCAACAAAAACAGCACAATACTTGGGTCAGCATTTCTCTAAGCCAGGCAATTCTCAAGCCTGCTGAGGCTTGGAAAAGTACTGTTTTATGAACTTTCAGCAAAACAATGCAGTCATTACAGGTATAAGAGTTTATCTTCACAACAATACCTTAAATTCTCCTGAGAACTACAGCAAACCAGAAGCTAAGAAAAATAAGAGCAGTAATTAGAAAAGAACCCAGGCCTCAGTACTTGGAGCTGCACATTTCTCCCACCAAGGGGCAGTCCACACAGGAGGGACACTGAATCACAGAGCTACTGATGGTGGTTTCTACCCCACCTGTCATCTGGCTGGCAGCCTGGCCCTCAGTGCAGACCAAAGCAGCAAGTGCACCTGCAAGGGCAGCATCACAAGTGTCTGGGGAAGCACAATGCACAACTCATGCTGGCACCAGAAAGCCTGTGCTTCCTGTCACAGTACTCTGGGCCTCTAGAGATAGACATCTAAATTATTTCGAGGCACAAAAAAAGGGTCTGAATGACTCTACTTATACAAAAATCACTGTAACATCAAGAAACACTCTTTTAATTAAAGAAGCCAGTGTTCAAAGGATGATGGTATGTCTGAGTCTCCTTCTGGAGCTGAAACTGTTTTACCCTGCACTGAAAGGACCCCATAGCCGAGGAGATAGCTCAGTGGGGCACGTGCACGTTTCTGAGCTCAATCTCTGATACCACCAAAAACTAAAAATAAAGGAACCTAGGAACCAAGGCTCCCTACCGTGTGTGTGTGTGTGTGCGTGCATGTGTGCGCGCACGTGTGCGTGTGTGTGTTTTGCAGCACTGCGGATAGAACGGCATCTACTTCGCAAAGCTATCTCCCTAGCCTCTTTCGTTCTGTTTTGAGGTAGGCTCTTTTTATATGCTCCAGGCTGGCCTTGGAATTAGAATTACTATGTACCCCCTAGCTGGCCCCAAACTCAAGGCACTCCTTTTGCCTCAGCCTCCCAAGTGCTGGAAAAACAGGCATGCTCCACCAGGCTCAATCAGGACTTCCTACTTTTGAAATGCCCCTGGAATGCCAAATTGAGAAATGTCTTAACTGCACAATGACCCCTGAACACAAGGGCATATGTGCACTCTCAGCACACCCAGACTCCTACAGGATATATGTACTTTATCCCTTGCATTTATTTATTTATTTATTCACTTACAAGTAGCTGAGATATGTGTGCCTTCAGTAAAGATTCTGGGTATTTTTGTTTTGGTTTGGGTTTTTATTTTAGAGGAGGGTCTACAGAGTGTTCAGGGTCTCACTACTAGATCCTACACGTAATGATCCGCCTGTTTACAGTCTCCCAAGAGCTGGGATTATAGGAGCACACCACCATGCCCAGTTTCAACTGCAATCTCAGTGCACTCTGGAGGCGGGGAGGCGGTATTCTTGGAATATTGAGCATTTCCTCCTTATTTTTAAGCATCAGTGACAATATGGTCAGCTGAGTCCCCACATGCTTATTAAATAAGTTGACTACATCTTTTTCCATTGGAGAAGTTCATTTTTAAATCACCCTGGCTTATACACTAGAGCACAGCTCTAGAAAAGGTATCATTTGCCTTTAAAAATTAATACTTAGGGGCTGGGGAGACAGCTCAGTAGAGTAAGTGCTTGCCTGACATGCTCAGGGTCCTGAGTTCAATCCCTGGTACCACCCAAAAAAAAAAAAAAAAATGCATACTAATATTCAAGAATGTGTTCAAAAATTGCCTAATTCTGTCTTAATTCCGTTACATTACTGGCTAGCCTTCCACACCAGGGACAAGCTATCTAGCACACAAACTAAAACACAAGCTCCAAACTGCCAGGAGCAAGGCTTCTGCAGGAAGGCAGAACTCTCTTATATTCTAACATCCTACCTTTCTTAATTCTGGGTGAATAGTTCTTGGCTTCATGCAGGAAAATAAATGTTTTATTGAATTCCCAATAGCAAAAAAAAAAAGTACGTAAGTAGGGCTAGATCAGTGATGGCAAACCTTGTACTTTTTTTTTTTTTTTTTTTGGTCTTTTCGAGACAGGGTCTCACTGCAGTTCAGGCTGGCCTTAAGCTCACTTTGTAGCTCAGGCTGGTCTCGAACTCACCAACAATCCTCCTGCCTCAGCCTCCCGAGTGCTGGGATTACAGGCATGCGCCACCACGCCCAGCCCTTGTACTTTTTAAAGACATAAAACAGCACCCTGCACACAGGCACCATAGGTGCCCACAGTTGGCTGGATTTTGCATGCCACATGGAGAAACCCCGCATGTGGAGCCTGGGGGAGACACAAGGCCTTGCAAACAACTGGTGATGTGGTGAAGTGCAAGACCAATGCTCACCCACAGCCCCAACGCAGCCAGGAACCCCTAGGAAATACACATCCCTAAAAGAGACAGCAAAATTACAATACTGAGAAGAATGCAATCCAATCATGCTACTCTGTATTTGCTTTTGGGGAACAGATATTTGCTGTGCCCTCTCAAACTTCAATGCATGCTCAAAACAACAGAAAGAATTTAGGCATGCTGATTTCTTTCTCTGGGTGCACATGCGTGTAACACACACACACACACACACACACACGTGTGCGCACACACACACCATCCTCACTGTATAGTTCAAGTCAACCTTGAAATCACTATGTACAGCACAGGCTGGCCTCAAACTTGGGGTGAACTTCCTGCTTCCTGCCTCAGCTTCCCAAGGGCTGGGATGCAGGTATATACACCTTGACCAGCTAGCTATACTAAGATTTTTAAACTAGAAATGATTCATTGGTGACTACCATTAATTCTCCAAATAAAACTTTGTTTAACTTTATCACATGCACCATTCATATCTACTGTCCTGACTTGTCACAATCTAAGTATCAGACTAGATGTCAGCTGACTTCCCAACATCTCTGTGAAGCCAACAAGTAGACTCCATTTTCAAATGGGGTAGGGGTCAGGAATACAGCTCAGTGGTACAGTGCCTGCCTGGCAAGCATGAAGTCCTGAGTTCAATTCTTAGTACCAAAAAACAAAAGAATAAAAACTCAAATGGGGATAAAGAGGCAAGAAGAAATGAAGGAAAACACAAAGGAAACTAGCAAAATGGTATAGCTGGTAACTCCAGGTCTTCAGACTAGAAACAATGCATTTCTACCTTCCTATCAGATGAAAATCCAAGGGCCAAGGAGACAGCTCAGTAGAATAAGTACTTGCCTGGCAAGCACAAGGTCTGAGTTCAATCCCCAGTACCGCAAAAAGAAGAAGAAAGAAAACCCAGCAAGCCTTAATCACAAAGTGCAGTGCAATTTTGCTGTTTCTGGCAAATGCCGCCACATATTCCCATGATTCAAAGAATCCCAATACCAACTGAACTCTCACCTTTTCCTGACAGACTCCCAAATCCCATAACATAACAGTATCAACAGTTACAAGAGATGGCAATGACAATGAACTAAATGTATTCATTTTCCATACTTTAGCCCCACAGTGGCTCAGTGGGACCCCCAGGCCTAGCCTCTGATCCTACTCCAAGAGTGAGCTCCCCCTGTTAATTTTACCTCGTACAAAAACTATTACAACTTAAAAAGCTCCTTATGCATCCTCAGAGGGCTGGGGAGATGGCTCAGTGGAATAAGCACTTCACTGGCAAGCACAAGGGCCAGAGGTCAACCCCCAGTTCTGTAAGAAAAAAGAAAAAAGTTAACTTGGAGCCTGTAATCCCAGTGCTTGGGAAGCTGAGGCAGGAGGATGGCTCCAACTTTGAAGACAGCCTGGCTAAAAAGTGAGTTCAAGGCTACCCTGAACTGCATAGTGAAACTCTGTCTCAAAAACACAAAGCCTGGGTGTTAGTGGTACATGCCTTTCTTTCATCACAGCACCAAATTTGGGAAGCTGAAGCAGGAGGGCTATAAATTTGAGCACTGC
Organism: Ctenomys sociabilis; assembly: GCA_004027165.1. Lineage (NCBI taxonomy): Eukaryota > Metazoa > Chordata > Mammalia > Rodentia > Ctenomyidae > Ctenomys > Ctenomys sociabilis. Next base: position 73,083 of record PVKA01006984.1, read on the forward strand.
CCTGGTAACAGCATAACACTGTCTCAAAAAGGAAGTTGGGTATGGACTCAGCGGTATAATACTGCCTACATGCATAACCTCCTAGGGTTCAAAAAAACCCTAGGATTTTACACACATTTCCCTTTTCTCCCTTTTTGTATTTTCAGTAGTTTCACAGGCGAAATATGAATTTAAGCCAGGTATGGTAGCCATGCCTATAATTCTAGCCCTCAAAGACAGAGGTAAGAGGTTTGGCATAAGTTCATGGCCAGCATGTACAAAGACCCTGTCTGAAAAAGGACAACAAAAGAAATATATATTGAAAAAATGTGGGCCCGGGAGATGGCTCAGGGAATAAGTGTTTCCCTGGCAAGTGCAGGGGCCTAAGTTCAATCCCTGGTTCCGCAAAAAAAAAAAGAAAAAATGTCCCGGGTAAGGGTTTTGTTTTATTATTTTTTATTTTTTTGTATTTTAGGGAAGGGTCTACAGGGTGTTTGGGGGTCTCACTACTAGATCGAACTTGTAGTAATCTATCCACCTGTTTACAGCCTCCCACGAGCTGGGATTACAGGAGCACGCCACCACATTAGGTCCTGTAAGTTTTTAATTTAGCTAAGAGCAAATGTTCTGAAAGAGCTGGGGGAGGGGTGTGGTGGCCCTGCCAGTATCCCTAAGACTCTGGATTCCAGGCCCAGCACTGAGAGAGGAGAAAACTACATGAATAACAAAATATAAAAAAATCATGTTTAGGAAAACTTATGATCATGATGGCATTAATTCTTCTACAAATTCGCAATTGTAGTCTAATTCCCTTCAAATTTTGCCAAGGGTATTCACTTGGTGTGCTGATCGCCTATTCATGACTGACAAGGAAAGACCTTTGTGCTCAAGGGTCTGCGAAGCAGGTGAGTGCTCCAAGAGGCCAAGCTATGACCAGGCCACAGACATCTGTGCGAGCTCAGAATAGGCACAGGAGCCAGCAGGCACAGAGACAGGGCTAGAGGAACCCGAGACAACATGCTAGGGTCACAGGGAAGTGGAGTGGGCTCCACACTTGCTCACTCTTGCAGGCAAGCACCAGGACCTCTGCTTCACCTGTCACATACTGAAAAAGTTGTATTCTTTCAAGAAAGGGAAATTTCTAAATGATATTTTTTTGAAAACTAAAAATATAGAAAAATCAATACATCTAACTTTAAAAATATAAGGGCCAGAGAGATAGCTCAGTGGACAAAGTGCCTGCTTTGGCAAGTGCAGGGACCAGGGTTCAATCCCCAGTCCCACATGTGTGCTGAGCTAGCAAATGAGTCCAGGCACGGTGGCACACGCCTGTAATATCAGCACTGGGGAGGCTGAAAACAGGAGGATTGCTATGACTCTGAGCTGTGTAGCAAGACCCTGTACCAGGGCCGGGGAGATAGCTCAGTAGAATAAGCACTTGTCTGGCAAGTGCAAGGGGCTTAGTTCAATCCCCGGTTCCATAAAAAAAAAGGGATTATGTACCAAATACATAAATGAAAAAATAGATAAAGTTAAACTATATTCCTGGACTGGGGAGATGGCTTAGTGAAATAAGTGCTTCCCTGGCAAGTACAAGTGGCTCAGTTCAATCCCTGGTCCACCAAAAATTAAGTAAGATAAAAATATATTCCCTTTGATCAGCAAAACATTTGATATGGTGCAGTCCCTCATGCTAGAAATAACTATAATGTGTAAAACCAAAAATTACTAACCCTATAAATCAAGAAGGAAAAGGTCAGGTGCTGTCCTCCCAGCACTTGGGAGACTGAGGTGGGATGATCGCTGTGCATTTGAGGCTAGCCTGGGCTACAAAGGGAGTTCAAGAGCAGCCTGAACTGTACAGCAAGGCCTTCTCTCAAAGACTTCCACCAAAACCCCCCAAAAAACACCACAACTCAAGTAATTTATAGAACGAAAAATGTGAAGGGCCATCATACACATGAAAATAATGATGAGTGCTTTGTTGAATCTCGAAAATGCAAATTAAACTATGAGAATCCACGTATTATGCACAAAAGTAACAAAAACTTTGTGTATCCCAATGCGGAGAACTAGCAAGAACCTGTTTAAAAATGTGAGGAAGAAAACTCTTCTGTGTAAGAAGCTGGAACAAAAATACCTAAAGGGCTTTCAATAGGAAAACAAGGAAATTATAGTTTATTCAACAGATAGTATTAACTAAAATTAAAGAAAAACAACAAATTTATAGGGTGGGGGTTGTAGCTCAGCAGCACAGCACCTGTCTGGCAAGCACAAGGCCCTGAGTTCAATTCTCAGTACCAAAAAGTAAAAAATAACAAATTTATAAATAGGAAGAATATGACAGCTCAAAAATAAACTGTAAGAGTATGACTACAGCTGGGTGTGGTGGCGCATGCCTGTAATCCCAGCACTCGGGAGGCTGAGGCAGGAGGGTGTTGTGAGTTCGAGACCCACCGAGCTATGAAGTGAGCTTAAGGCCAGCCTGAACTGCATAGTGAGACCCTGTCTCAAAAAGACCCAAAAAAAAAAAAAAAAAAAAAAGAGTATGACTACAGTATATATCTAGCCAGCCTTTTTTTTTTTTATTCAGTCTTGCTATATAGTTCAGATTCACAGTAATCCTCCTGTGTCAGCCTCCCTAGCACTGGGATTACAGTTGTGTAATACCATGCACAATTTTGGGGCTGACATGGTATACAACCCCAGGATTTGAACCCAGGTCCTTTAGCTTGTCAGGGAGGTACCACTGCAGAGCTATCTCCCCAGCCTCTTAGCTGGCCTTTTAAAGGCATGAGACACACAGTGATCCTTGGTCTAGTCCGGCCCAGTCCAGTCTGAGTAGTACAAAATGAACACCATAGCCAGGAGCATGCCCACAGACGTAGGGGAGCTGTGCACTCTGGTGAGGTGGCAGAAGCTAACACTGGCTTCCATTGTGCGGATGAAGTCTGATTTATTTTTTTAAAGTCTAAAGCAGTTAGGGTAAAGTCTTATTAATAATCAAATCTAGCTGATGGGTTCAGGGCATTTCTAGATCAGTTCCTATACTTTTCTATATATCAGAATTCTTCATTAAAAAACAAATTTAGCAAGTTAAATGGAAGCATAACCATAAATATATCTCCTGTATTCACAGAAAGTTTTGTCTTACCTCAACTGAAGAGCGAGGGGTCACAAAGAACTGATTGAATTCATCAGGGCTAAAATCTCCAAAAATATACTGGAAAAAAAAAAAAAAAGTCACTCATCACATAAAATAAACAAATCACTCATGTTCCCCAAAACACTATGCATCACAACCCTATGAAGCACTCAGGCCAGAAGCTCCAGAGTCTTGTCTTGATCAAACCCCGGGACACTTCACTGACATTTGTAAGGGTGATATGGTACAGTCAGAAAAACAAAACACCCTTTTTCCATAAACTGTAGAAGAACACTCTGAAACTTACAAAGCTTATTTTAAAATGTCAGTTATCATAACAAGCCCATAAGCCCTACGTGGGAGAAAAAGGGGCTGCCCTATTCCCACTACACCTCAGTTGATCCTTAGGGCTACTTCCTTTCAGTCTTCCCTTCCAAAGCAACAGACTGAGGAAAGGCAGAAAAACAAGTCACAAACATGAAGCTACGGAAAGTCCAAGAAGGGGAGCTCAGGGTTCTGATCAATGTTCTTCAAATATAGGTGCAGTTGGCCATGGAGATAGCTCAGCAATCTAAGTGTCTGCCTGGCAAGTGCAAGGTCCTGGGTGTCATCCCCAGTAACACATGCCATGCCAGCCCACATCATGCTGGCCACTGAAACAGGGTGTGGTAGCTAGGCACCTGCTCCACCCCTGGTCACACACATACCCATCCCTACATATGTGATTTAGATAATGCACTGCAACATGATGCACAGACATACACACTGATAAAGCATAGGCCTGATTGCACACAATTCTGAACATAATCATGGGAAAACCATTAGAGGAAGTCTGCAGAGTGCCTACCAATTGGGAAAGCCTGTGCTACACAGTCAGTAAGAACTGCCTCCCCTGAAAGTCAGTTGGGAACGAGGGGGCAGGGCTATAGGGTTCACAGCAGCACTCCCCACCCCAAGGGTGGTCACAGGGATTCACCCACTGGGACTCGCACTAAGCAAAGGAAGGGAAGGACTATAGGAGAAAAGGAAGCAGAAACACTAAACACAGGCTGTCCTAAGAAGAGTACTAGAAAGCAGCCAAGTGTGCAATTTAGACTACATTTAAAACACTGAGGCCCACTCAGGCCCCTCTTCTGTCTCACTCTTGGACAGATGCTTTTTTCCCCCAATAAACATATTCTACTCTTAACCTACGTTTGTTGCTAAAATTCATTTCTTCAGTTTTAGAGAACACAAACTCATCTCAGGTACCTTTAAGGTTGGAAGTTTCATATCATTTGAGGGTCATCCACTGAGATCATTGGATGAAGGTATCAGTTTGCTTTCTTTCATAGATTCCCCCAATAAATATATTCTACTCTTAAAAAAATAAAAACTAGGGGCCAGGGAGACAGCTCAGTAGAATTAGCACTTCCCTGGAAAGCGCAAGGGCCTGAGTTCAATCCCTGGTTCTGCCAAAAAATAAGTAATAAAACACTGAATTTAAAAACTCAACAAGTTTCAATAGCAGAATTAACAAAAATATGAAACAATGGGGCAGTATTTTGAAAGTTTAGGAAGGGCCAGCCAAACAGCTCAGCTGATTAAAGCACCTGCACACAGGTGCAGGGGGGTGGGGAGGGGTGGGCACAGGGGTTCAGTCCCACCTCCAGGGCACATTGAGCCAGCAAATGAGACTGGGCATGGTGGTGCAAGCCTATAATCCCAGTGCTTGGGAGGCTGATCTGTAGAGTGAGACCCTGTAGACTCTGTACTAAATACAATAAAAAAAAAAAAAAAGCTATATGTAAAACTCTCATCTCCTGAGCAAAAAAAAACACTGCTTCAATTAAAAAAGGAGGAAACACACTATGTACAGATTTTGGGCACAGTGGCTCACACCTGGAATCCCAGCAAGTGTTGAGACAGGAGGATTTCCACAAGCTCAAGGCCAGCCCGGGTTACACAGTGAGTTCAAGGCTAGTCTGGATTATATAATGAGGCCCTGTCATGTAACAAAATGAAATAAAGCAAAATAGACATGTGGGCATGAGAGCACGTGGAGCATAGGTAACAACTAGAGTGTTCTGCAACTATCTAGTTTTTTCATTTGTAAAGTATTATTTGAAAAAGTCTGTTACAGATTTTAAGTGTGTTTTTATTATAATTTTACCTTAATAATCTTTGCAGGGAATGGCCTCTTCAATCTGATCACAAAACTCACTGGGGGAAAATAAGAGAATGTTTCACTGGCAGATAGAAAAAAAATTAAGGCACTGTTAGGCATCTGGGTGAGAAATAGCAAGTGTATTTGTGTTTGTATAAAGATACTGGAGAAAGTACGCTCAAGGCCAGCCTAAACTTCACAGATAGACCCTCTTTCAAAAAGAGAAAAGAAAAATGAGACACTAGAAGGATAAAAATGGGACATGCCTGCAATGGCAGACAGGTGGTCCTATTCTTCATGTGGTCCTGAGATCCTCGGCTACTCAGAGGCCCAGGCAAGATTTTGAAGACAGCTTGAGCAACAGCCTATATAAAAATTTAAACATGGGAGATCCCTCCAAAAAAAAAACAAACAAAAAAAGGGTGAGGGATAGGTGACACTGGGAGGCTGAGGCAGAAAAATCACTGTGAGTACAAGGCCAGTATAGGCTCCATAGTGAGTTGAAGCACAACCTAAAGTGCATAAGTGAAATCCTGGAAGGAAGGAAGGAAGGAAGGAAGGAAGGAAGGAAGGAAGGAAGGAAGGAAGGAAGGAAGGAAGGAAGGAAGGAACAAAGGAAGGAACAAAGGAAGGAACGAAGGAAGGAAGGCAGGCGGGCAGAAAGATAAGACATACAGAGGCTGATGTGGTTCAGGGCTAGTCTGCTTGCTTAGTGTGTATGAGGAAGGGAGAGGAGGAGCTGGCAGTACATCTCAATGGCACAGTGCCTGCCTGGCAAGCATGAGTTCCTAAGTTTGATCCCCCACCATCAACACCCAGAGAGAGAAGGACAGACACACATTGGCTGAAGAGGGATGATGATTTATTTTCTTGTGTGTATGTGGACTGTGTGAGTGTGGACAGAAGTGGAGCAGAATTCCTGTCTTTTTTCGGAGACAAAACTCTTGTTTGAATTACATTGTTTACTCAAACTTAATTGTAAAGCTTAAGTGCAAAGAAGACTTAATGACTCCCTCAAATACACCATTCACATTTTGCACAGGTTAGTGTTAATATCTCATGGAGGATCCTGCATGACTTGACGTTTACCCCACAAGAGGGAGCACAAGCAACTTCCTATCAAGTATGGACCACTAACGTATATACCACTTAACATGTGGCCGACTACTAGCCAGGGCTATGTAAATCCCAGCTTCACTTCACACCAACACACAAACTCACAGAAGCAGACAGGAACCACAGCCTCCTGCCCTCAGCAGACCTATTTTCAACCCTTAAATTTTACCTCACTCCCACTGAACTGAGACATTTAACTTGGTAACCAAGGGAGTGCTCAGAAGAAAGGCAGTGGTGCTGTGGCACGGCTCTTCATGGGGCTCTCTCTCTGGAGGAGCCTTGCTTAGGACTTCCTTCCTTGTAGGACAGAGGCCTGCTCCCCAATACGTTCAAAGCCATAGAATCCCACATCTTCCACCCATGCATCTTTGCTAACATTGCTGGATCGCGATACAACACAGTAATGGCATGTAAAAACACATCTGATATCCAGGGGTTCGTTTTCAAATGTTAGGAACAGTGAAATCATTGAGATCTCAACCTGGGAAATCTCAACAATAAAAAGGTTATATAGTACACATTTTTAAAAGTTACAAATGTTAAGACTAGGCGTGGTAGTGAGCCCCTGTAATCCCAGCTCTTGAGTGGCTGTAAACAGGTGAATCACTACTGAATCCGATCTAGTAGTGAGACCCTGAACACCCTGTAGACCCTTCCCTAAAATAAAAATTATAAATATTTCTTTTTAGGCAAAGTAATACCTATTTAGTAAGCATTCAAACATTCTTCTGGAACTACACTATGGAAAATCCGGTATCACCCGAAGGGTTAAAGCTGTCATTCCAGCACTCTAGAAGCCATATGCACCGTTCTGACTACTTCAGAAAACATCATGAATCATGAGGAATGGTATTCATTATCAACACTGCTCCAAAAAGGCAAATAGGGACAGTGCTTGTAAGCTATGGCTTAAATTTTTGGGGGGAGGGGGGGAGGGGAAATGGGAA
>PVKA01006985.1:0-10057 GCA_004027165.1 Ctenomys sociabilis
AAAAAAAAAAAAAAAGAAAAAGAAAATTTGGTACTCAACTACAAAATTTGTAACAGCAGTTCCATGATGTTACAGTACTGGTTCTCCAAAGTCCTAAGTCCTCACTGACCTTGAAAAGCTAGGGCCAAAATGTTGGCTGTCCTTGCAGACCTTCTTTTTCTCTAATTTTTAGTCTACAAAGTTAGATTATTAACCCTCCTGAAGAGAGGCTTATTATTATTACCCTACAACATAAGCAGTTGAGCTTAACCTCACTGTCTGAATATCAAACATCTTAGACAGATATTTTCCATCAAGTATTCCATTGACTATAAATAACACATTTTTAAGTCTATTGTCTGTTGAACATGTGGGCTATTTGCAAGACTTACTTAATTGTGATTTGTCCTGCTATAAACATAGGTATGAATACATCATTGAGGTATAATTTATGTTATGTTTCAGAAAGATTGGTGTTAATCTCATTTTTCATGTCTATCAGTGTTATTTCACGAAGGTGGGTACACCAGTAGTTGGTGCATATCTGCTTACAGTTGGTAACTCTTCCTGTTCAGTTGTTCCCTTGATTAATATGTAATGACCTTTCTTGCTTCTGATCAGTCCTAGCTTCATATCTACTTTGAAATTAAGATCACAACTCGTGCTTTTCTTCTGGGTTCCTATTGCATTAGAAGATATCATTCTTAGGCATGAGCATATTAAGTACAAATCAAAGAGAAATGAATTTTTATGATTATGTCTCATTAGAATTGCAGCTTCTAACATTTTAGCATAACATATTAGTAGAAAAAGTCCAGAAAATTCTGCAAGAAAGATGACAAACTCAAACTGAATATGGGAAACAAAATATACTCTCATAATAACTTTCAGTTACTGAAAATATAAAGAATGCTAGACAACCCTAATTATTTTTATTGATCTTTCTTTTTATGAGTTAAAGGAAAAAACTGTCTTTATTCAAAGACTGTCCAGTAAAATTCAATAATATCTTGAATTTCAATATATCTTGACAGTTTTATTTTTATTTTTTAAAGAACATATAATGAGGGGGCCAGAGAGATGGCTCAGTGGAATAAGTGCTTCCCTGGCAAGCACAAGGACCTGAGTTCAATCCCCGGTTCTGCAAAAAAAAAAAAAAAAGGTAAAATGATAATAGAAAAAAACAGCATTAGAAATTATACACAATTTCACTAAACAAAGTAGTAGGATTTCAACAATGCTTGTTATATTGCATGATGTTACTTTCAACTTAGTTGTTTAGGTTACCAGATATAAACTTGCAAATTGGTTTAAAAGAAAAACAAAATAAAACAACAAAAAAGTTAAAAAGAAATTAAAAGAAAAAAGTAAGCATTAACTACCACATCCAAAAGGCCAACAGAAATCAACAATACCATTATCCAAACTTTTTTGTACATATATCTAAGTATACCCATTTCCCTTCTTCGTCCTTTTCCTCATCCCCATTTTTCCTTGAACAAATTCTTTCCCTTTCCCAGTACTTCTTGTATCTTTGAACATTTTATTTACTCTTTCAGGTTGTCACACTAGCAAGACAGTACAAGGTTTGCACATGTGGTCTGACTTATTTCACTTACCAGTATACTCTCTAGTTGCCTCCATTTATCTACAAAAGCCTCAAATTTATCTTTTATGTAGCTGAATAATACTCTATCTTATAAAAATACCACATCATTTTATCCACATGTCAATTGATGGGCATTCGGGTTATTTCCCACATTTACCTATGACAGATTTCACTGCTAAAAGCATGGGTACACATATGTCACTGGGATAAGATGATTTCTGTTCTTTCGAAAAAATACATCAGAGGGGTTTAACTGGCTTGAGTGGCACCTTTGATCCTGGATTTTTGAGGAATCTCCATACTGATTTCCATACTAGTTATATCAGCCTGCACTCCCACCCACAGTGGAGAAGGATTCCTTCCCCCCACACATACACAGCCTGTCCAGCATTTATTGTTGGTTGACTTCTTGGTGACAGCCATTTTTTCTGCCATAAGATGCTGTCTCTGCATTGTTCTAATTTTCATCTCTTAAATGACCAATGATGTTGAACACGTTGCCATATATTTATTTGCCACTTGTATCTCTTCATTTATGAAGTGTATATTAACCTCTCAGATGCCCTTTTTTGGACAGGGCCTTTGAATTTTGGAGGCCTGTTTCTTTTTTTTTTCTTTTTTTTAATTCTTCATATGTTCTAGATAAGAGTTCATTGTACAAAGAACAGTACACTACAATTTTTCCCAATTTGTGGCCTTTGTTCTTATTCTCTTGGTGATTTCTTTGCTGTGCAGAAACTTTTCAAAAATATGAGATCTCAATTGTTGATTCTTCGCAGTATTTCTTCTGCAGTTTGATTTTTGTTCATGAACTTTTTACCTACTCCTATGCCCTTAAGGCTTATACCTACTTTCTCCTCCGAAAGATTTAGTATTTTGGCTTTAATGTTTAAATTCTTGATACATTTTGACTAGTTTTGTGCATGGTGATAGTCATGGATCAATTTTTCACCTTCACCATGTAGAGAGCCAGTTTTTTCAACACCATTTGTTAAACAGGCTTTCTTTCTTCCAGTGAATATATTTGGCCCCTTTGTCAAAGATAAGGCGGCTAAATGTGTTTGTAGTTGTGTCTGCATCTTCTAATCTATTCCATTGATTATCAGGTATGGTTTCTTTGCCAATTTCATGCTGATTTCATCACAGTAGCTTTGTAGTATAATTTCAAGTGAAGTAATGTGATGTCTCTTGCCTCGTCTTTGTTGCTCAGGTTTGCTTTAGCTACTCTAGATCTACGATGATTCCTTGTGAACTTTAGGAATTTTTTTTCTAGATCTGTGATGTCTACTAATATTATTGTAATTGGGATTGCATTAAATCTGTATAACAATTTTGGGAGTATGACCATTTTCACAATGTTAGTTCTTCCTATCCAGGAGCAAGGAATATTTTTCCATTTTCTGAAATCCTCTTCAATCTCTTTGCTCAGAGTACTGTAATTTTTGCTGTATAAATCTTTTACTTCCTTTGTGAGATTGATTCCTAAGTATTTCATTTCTTTGGGTATTATTGTGAAAGATGTGGTTTTTCTCTCTGAGTTCTTTGTGTATAGAAATGTTATTGATTTTTGAGTGTTGCTTTTGTATACTACTATACTACTTAATTTGGTCATTAAATTGAAAGTCTCTAAGTGGTATTTTTGGGGTCTTCTATGTAAAATATCATGTCATCTGCAAATAATGTTAATTTATTCATGCATTTCCAATCATTATTCCTTTTATTTCTTTCTCTAGTCTAGTTACTCTGGATAATGTTTCCACAACTATATTGAATGACAGTGAATATGCTTGTCTTGTTCCTAATTTTAAAGTGAAGGCTCTATTTTTGTCTGTTTAGTATGATATTGGCCATTGGTTTGTCTAGATGGCTTTTGTCAAGTTGAGGCAAAGACCACCTATTCTGATTTTCTCTAGAGTATTTTATTGTGAATGATTGTTGGACCTTCTCAAAAGCTTTTCTTTGCATTTGTTGAGATGATCATGTCATTTTTGTTTTCAACTCCCCTGATGTGGTATATGACATTTATGCATTTGCATATATTAAGCCATCCCTGCAGTCCTAGGGTGAATCCCACTTCGTTGTGATATATGATTTTTTTTTTTTTTTGATGATTTGCTGCATTAAGTTTGCTAGTATTTTATGGAGGATTTTTGTATCTATATTCACTAGGGAGATTGACCTGTAGCTCTCTTTTGTGCTTATAACTTTCTCTGATGTTGGTATCAGAATAATGCTTCCCTCCATGAATGAGTTGGGGATATTTGCTTCCCTTTCAATTTCATTGAAGAGTTGGAGAAAAGTTAACATTAGATCTCTAAATTTCTTGTAGAATTCAGCTGTGAAGACATCAGCATGTGGGTTTTTCTTTGTTGGTAGGTTTTTTTTTTTTTTACTAAATTTTCAATTTCATGTACTGATATTGAGTTATTCAGAATTCTTATAAATGCTTGATTCAGCTTGGGTAGTTCTAGGAATCTCTCCATTTTTCTGTGTTTCCCATCCTGTGAGAGTAAAAATTTTAGAGATAACTGTTCATGATCTTGTGAATTTCTATGGCGTCTATAGTTATTTCATCCTTTTTGTTCCTTATTACACAAACTTGAATTTTTTTCTTTTTTTGATAAGATTGGCTAAGGGTTTATCCATTTTATTTATTCTCTCAAAGAACCGACTTTTTAACACATTCTTTGTTTTTTTCAGTTCTATTACATTTATTTCTGTTCTGATCTTTATAATTCCCTGCCTTCTTTGGACTCTGGGCTTGATGTGCAGTTCTTTTTGTAGCAGTTTGAGATACAGCATAGGATTGTTTATTTGGCCTTATTCTGTTTTCCTGATGTGAGAATTTATTTCCCTTTTAAGACAGCTTTCATTGCATCCCACAGATTCTGGAAAGTTGTATCTGCATTTTCATTTGATAGTAAAAAATGTAATGTGTAAGGTTTGCTGTTCTCATTGCTTCCCTCCCCATCCCCACCACTATGCCCTGTCCTCCACCTCCCATACTGGGGATTGAACTCAGGGCCTTGCACTTGCCAAGAAGGTCTGTATGCTGCTAAGCTATATCCCTGGCCTCCCTCTTTATAGTTTTATGATTCCAAATTTGGGACTTGTCCTGGGGAAAGCAGTGTCAAAATGACTCTTCAAAATCAACTGGGCACAAGAACAAGGGAAAAAGAGCTGAGGATTTGGCTCACCTGTAGAATGTTTGGCTAACGAGCTGGAAGACCTGGGTTTGGTCCTCAGCACCAAAAACAAAAAAATAAACCTCTTCTAAGGACAAGAGAAAGTTGTCTTGACTACCTCATTAAACAAACAAATTACCAGATATTACATAATAATAATTAAGAATGTCAATTCCTGCCAAAACAAAGATTTCTTGTTGTTTTAGATAAAAATGAAGCATGTTAAAGGCAAATATAAAAGCAATACATTAAAAGTAAGCTTAACAACAAAGTCTATATTAAACAAAAGTAGTATTTTATTTTCTTATGAAGAAAAAATGCACATAGTCCAAAATGATAATTTTTCTTTACTTATCAGACATTTCCTCTCTACTATATTTAGAGTGTATACTGACTAACATTTTTATCCCATTGAATTTATATATTGAAACATATAAATATGAATATTGCATAACATTGTGCATATTAATTTATTAAACTAAGACAACCTATACACATAATATTCATCCTACCATTTTGATTAAAGTGTTTGAAATAGAAAAATATGCTTATCTATAGGCAATATATAAGTTAAAATATTTGCAGGAGCACATAGGCTGAGCAACAGTTCCTAAAAGATGTTCACATTCTAAATCAGGAACCTATGGCTGTTATTTTACTTGTCTTCAAGTTCAATGACCATAGTTCACCTACCATTGCTATGATAAAATTTCTGCAAGTGGGTAATTTATAAAGAGAATTTTACTTAGCTCATAATTTTAGGGTAGAAGCCAAGATCAGCTAGCAGCATCTGGCAAGAGCCTTGTGTTGCATGATAACATGGTAGAAAAACAGAAAGGTATGATGGTGCCAGAGGAAAAGAAAACAAGATAAGATGGGCTTGCTTTATATAACAACCCATTCTTGTGATAATTAAGCCAGTACCAGGAGAAAGACATTAGTCTTTCTTATCAACTTAATTGTAAGAAACCCTAATCATCTTTTAAAGACTTCCCCACCTTCCAACACTATCACAACCAACAGCAGTCAAATTTTAACACAATTTTCAGGGAGAGGAAATGAGCTATGTTTGAACCATAGCATCTGGCAAAGGAATATTGTATATGTGACTAAACTGAGGATCTTGATATTATACTGTCTTATTTGAGTGTATCTGATATATTCACAAGAGTCTGTAGGAAGCAGGTAGAAGACCAGAGTCAAGAAACAATGTTGAAGTTGTCTCTTTGAAGACTGCCGGAAGAAACTAAAACATTCAGGCAGCCTCTGGAGACATCAAGGAAGTGTTTTCTCCTCTGAAGTCTCTGGAAGGAATGCAGACATCTTGATTTTGTGTATTTGGTACAGGGTCTCACTGTGCAGCTTTGACTCCTAGTGATCCTCCTATTTTCAGCTTCCCCAGTGCTGGGATTATAGGTGTGCACCACTATGCCCCAGCCTGATGTCTTGATTTTAAACTTCTGGTTTTACACTTACAGTTCTGATGTCAAACAGTACGAGAATAACCTTGGTTTCTTAAGCCACTGAATTTGGGCAGCAGTAATAGGATATTTATAAATATAATAACTTGTGTGTCTTGTAATAATTGAAATACAAATTATTCAATGTCGATTTTCAAGGTTTCAAGATCAATTAGAGATCTTACAAATTAAAAATTCGAGTTATCCTTAAAAATAATAGAATCACTTATTACTTTAAAAGTATCAGTGGTTATTGAGCTATCACAGGGGCCAGCAAGGTAGCTCAGCAGACTAAGTGCCTGCTTAGTCAAGCATACAGATTGAGGTTCCACCCCTGGCACCACACGTAGCACCAGCCTGGCCCCTAGATGGGTAGCCTGCCGCAGAGAATGTGTGTGATGGTGGATGCCTGTAATCCCAGTGCAGGGGAGGCTGCAAAGAGGAGGACCACTACAGGCCTGAGCTGTGCAGTGAGACCCCGGAACAAACACAGAAAGAAAAAAAAGAATAGCAGAAAAATAATTTAGGATTGACATATAGTTTAATTACTCTAATTCAATTAGAGTGGATTATCATAATTTGTGGTATGACTGAAGTTATGAAAATACCCTTTTGAAGAAGATACATGTTACTATAATTCAGTCTAATTTTACATATATGCAATGTTTGTTTTTTAAACATTTATAGGAACCATGCTATCTTAAGAAAAGTCCAGGAAATTTAGGAAATCCAGATTATATGAATTATCGAGCTCAAAGTAGAATATTCTCTTAACAGTATTCTTCTCATACTGTTTTGAAATCTGACAAAGGGTATCAAAATACACTAATTTTTAAATATGTCCTGTTTATAAATATATTGTTGATTATCAAAGCCTCCTATTTTACATTATTTACCTTCTAAAGTATTTAAAAGCCCTGAATGAACTGCATTTCACTGTGCTGTGCAACTCAGTAAACAAAATCATTAACTCATAGTCTATCATTTCCTTTGAGAGATAAGTTCAACAACAAATGTTCCTTGCACCAGGGCTATAGCTTAGTAGTACAGAGCCTGCCCAGCTAGTGTGAGGGCCTCAGTCTGATTCCCAGTACTAAACAAGCAAACAATATTTCTTAAAAGAGCCAAAAGATTTAATAAAATTGTGTGGCCTTTTAGAAATTATTGAGTTCTTTCTTTTAAATTTATTTATTTATTTACTTACATTGTATTTAAGACAGGTGTACAGAGTCTCAATGTGCAGATAGGACTCATACTGACCCTCCCGTTTACAGTCTCCCAAGTGCTGGGATTACAGGCACACCCCTCCACGACCCAGTCTCAGTTGCTCCCTCAGCATGCCCTGGGGTGGGACTGTCAGGGCAGGCCAGGGGATTTTTCTTTTAAATTTATATAAGTGCTTTTAAGTGTACAAGCCAGTTAACCTAAGGGCTCCCTAGAATTTATGATTGATTCATTTGTTTTCACCTGTGTGAGCCAGATAGCTATTCCTTGTGCATGGTACACTAATATAGCTTGCAACCATCTGAAAACACTGACCACCATTTATGTGGGGTTTTGGGGGTTGGGAGGGTAATGCATTAACCATTTTTGAGCTTGGAGGTTCCCAGGCTTAACAATGCAACAGATATAAAAGGGATTTCTTCCTCAGCAAAAGACATACTTAAGTGAGTCAAGGAATGAATCTTGGATTGTTTTCTCCAGATGAAACCTAGACAAACAAGCATACAACAAGTCAAGACTAAGAGAACTTGTGGAAACACTTCAGAGTGAAAACTAAGTCTAGCAGGCATCACTGGTTAAATATCCAGCCAAGTCAGTACTGTAGAAGTGCAGACCACCCAGCCCCAGCAAGGGGACCTCAGCACAAAAGCAATGAACACAACGGTACCATCAGAACTAAACCACTCCTAACCCCAACGCAGAGCCGGAGGACCAGGCCTGCACATGGGAGAACTTGGTACATTCCATTTTAGTCACTTGGTGGCACAGTGAGTAGGATGAGGCCAGCAATCTCAGTGGGATCTCTATTCTTTATACAATAGAATAGATCAAGTGTCATGGAGCAGACAATCACAAATAAAACAATCATAAGCAAGCAAACAAAACTGTGTCTGTTAGCTTGCTGAGCAAGGGGGTAAATACTAAGCATCTCTCCATAGAAAGAAAGTCAGGAGTTTCTAAGTGCTGATAACAGCATGTTCATCATGGTGTTGATCAAGCATTAAAATCAGCCCTCTGAATAGAATGAGAGAAGCCCATCAGTCTTTAGTTTGTACTTAGATCTTGTAGGGTCTAGAGTGCTGGGGTTGCCTGAAGATGCACAAATAAATTCAACTTTTAGAGCTATTCTGCTTTGATAGTTCCTAGTCAAGTGCTTCTGTAGGTTAAAAATAAATTAACTTTCATAAATGCTTTGAAAAAGAAAAGGACTTGACATTATATCATATTACCATTTAATATCACATGGATTACAAGATGGGTTTCCTGAGCTGTCTTGGTCTGGGTCCACCAGAAGTTTTCTTGCCAGAAATCCAGGCCATCCTTCAAAATCAGTGTAGGAAATGACAAAGTACCTGTGAAACAATAGAGGGCAGTCTTGCTAGTAGACAGTCTCAAAACAGGATCCAGGAAGTAGTATGATTCCTTAGTTTCCCAGTTGGTATTTTGTTTCTATGTTGTTGACTGTATGTCAGTGACCAGAAAAACATCTCTTCCTCACTAGCAAAGTTACTTTTATTTGAATTGATCACAGACCCAAGGGAGCCAGGCCTACAGTTAGTTATTAATGAAACCAGTAATAATCAAGCTTCTTAGAAACCTTCTATTATGGCCATTAAGGATGAAAACACCAGCAGAAGCCCAGTTGTCCTAAACAATGCTTGATGCTAATAAATCTATTCCTAAGTGGCTTATTTTCTAGCCAATCAACCATGTTGTCCTTCTAAGTCATAATAAACATTAAGAAAGCCATGGAGAGAAGCTACTTCTTCTTCTCTGTTGATCAAGAAGGATGGGAAAAAACACTACATTCATTCATCTGTCTAATTCTGGAATATGTACACTTGAAGGTTAAGAAAGGAAGGCTGAAGAATAGTCAAAAGATTGAGGTTTGCTGAAACTCAAAACTAGGGTGGCCTGAAAATGATTCACTACTCTCTTGATGCAGAAAACCCCACAAAATCATGCAAATCAAGAGCTCAAATTTTTGCATTCACTTTAAGAATACACCTGAAACTGCCCCGGCCATCAAGGGTATGCATACCCTAAAGGCCACCAAGTCTCTGAAGGATGTCACGTTAAAGAAGCAATGTGTGCCATACCAGCATTACAATGGTGGAATCAGTAGGCATGCCAGGCCAAACTGGGACTGAATGCAGGGTCAGTGGCCCAAAAAGAGCTGAATTTTTGCTGCACATGCTTAAAAATGCAGAGAGTAATTTGCTTAAGGGTTTAGATGTAGATTCTCTGGTGGTCAAACATATCCAGGTGAACAAAGCACTCAAGATGGGCCTGTTGTACTTACAGAGCTCATGGCCAGATTAATCCATCCATGAGCTCCCCCTGCCATGTTGAGATGATCCTTACTGAAAAGGAACAAATTGTTCCCAAACCAGAGGAGGAAGTTGCACAGAAGAAAAAGATATACCTGAAGAAACAAAAATTTATGGCACAGGAATAAATTAAGCATAAAATAAATGCAAATACATTTTTTTTAAAAAACCTAATATATATACTCTCTTTGAACAAGGATCTACTGCCCCAGGAATGGTAGCACCAGAAGCAATTTCTGGGAGGTTTGAGATAAGGCACACTATTCTAAC
>PVKA01006985.1:10157-39865 GCA_004027165.1 Ctenomys sociabilis
CTGAAGAAACAAAAATTTATGGCACAGGAATAAATTAAGCATAAAATAAATGCAAATACATTTTTTTTAAAAAACCTAATATATATACTCTCTTTGAACAAGGATCTACTGCCCCAGGAATGGTAGCACCAGAAGCAATTTCTGGGAGGTTTGAGATAAGGCACACTATTCTAATTAGTGATAATATCAAGTAGGTTTGGGTTCTAGTCATCCTAGCTCCCCTCCCCCTCCCCAGATCTCTTGCTAACAATTCTACAATTATTCCCACCTCTTCACAATTCTTGAACAACCTGCATGGAGTAGGAAGAGGCCTTGTTTTTCTACCTTAGCCCAAAGCCCCAAAATATGTATTTGAGGGCCCAACCCCAGGCTTAGACGCAGAGGTCTGACTTTATCTTCCTAGTTTCTTGGTCTTTGCTTGGTTTTACCAAGTGCCCCCGTCCAAATGCTCTGGTGGTCTTCAGAAGGTTCACGTGTGGTCTGCATCATCACCAGATCAAATAAGTATGTATTTTGTTATTAAAATGTACTTTGCCAGATTATGAGGGCCACAACTATTCTGCTAGACACTGAATTCTAGCATCTGTCAGGGCATTAGACACAAAGCATTAGAAATTTGTAATATTTGTTAACTTTCAGAAGAATAAAACATTTCAAGGACAAACTTCCTCTTTACAAAGTGAGACACTTATTCTCTACCATTTTAATCTAGCATTTTAATTGCAGGTGAGATTAATTGTACTGGTTTGACCATGAGATGTACTCTGCACACTGTCAATGATGTGCAAAGTAACAAATTTATGAAAGAATCTAATTTATAATAAGCTTAGCAGGAAAAAAAAATCCTAGAATTACTGATGAGAATTGCACCTGATCGTATTGTTCATTGGTCAAAATATAATTACAAGTCTTTTTAAAGACATCCAATTCATAATGAATATTATGAATATTCACCAGTATAATAGTGCTTATACAAATTAAGTTTTTAGGGGCTGAGGAGATGGATCAGTGGAATAAGCGCTTCCCTGGCAAGTGCAAGGGCCTGAGTTCAATCCCCAGTTCTGCAAAAAAAGAAAAAGAAAAAACAAACTAAGTTTTTAACACATATCTATACCCAGAAAAGTTGAGACAGAAAACTGGAATTTTTGAAGAAACTCAAAACTATGATTAATAAAACTTGATATGTTGTAATACAAGCACCAGACTAAGGCAGGGAAACCACGAGTTCTTAACCTATATCCTGGAAAACACAGCAATTTAGTGACTGTGCCTCAAGCTAAAAAAAGAGCTAGGGTTGTAGCTCAGTACTAAGGTCCTAGTACATAGTTCTACTCCTAGTACCACCAAAATGAAAAAAGAAACTTTATGTAAACAAAATATCCATAGACTAACCAAGTCTTTGTTGTAAAACGTATAGAAAATATACTTAATGATCTACAATTTTAGCAGCAAAAGTCCTATATATTGAGAAACCCTTCAGTTCTAAGCAAACCAGGACAGTAGGTCTCCCTAAAAATAATTGACTCTGTTGAAAATAATGTTGACCCCCCCACTTTTCAGCCATGATAACTTGGATTCTTATCTCAATTTTCTTGTAGGAGCTAATAGTAATTCTATTTTGCAGGTTCTTATGAGAATGAACTGAGACATATACAGAAAGCACCCATGCATAGAAGATGCTCAAAACATTTAATAGTTCTTACCATTATAATATTATTAATGGCAGAAATGGAATTTCAGAGTGAGAATTTTCTCTGAGAGTTCATTTTACTTCCTTTCTACAACTATGTACATTTTGGCACATCAAACTGAACCAAAACTTCTGAGGGCAGAGATTGGTTAATGGTGTCCTGCAGATGACTCCCTCTGTATAGCTAGAAATAACACATGGCTACTAGATCATCTTTTGCATGTGAGGGATAGACTCTAAGGCCTTCAGAGAGGCAAAGTTTTGAAAAAAGCACTGAGCCTTCAAGCCTCCATAAGCAGGAGATGGTGGGTACAGTGCAAACATCCAAAAAACACTGGGATCTGAGTTCATGGCTTGCAAGCAACCTGGCACCTTCCACGCTGGCCATAATCAGGTGCCATTTGGAGCAAGGAGCAGCTAGAGGCATGCTTCAGGCAGATCCCAGCTAGGATCAACAAGAGACACTAGTTCTAGAAGAGAACCCTTGTTAAAACAAATAAGCAGCAAAGTGAGGTGACAAGCCCTCCTGGATCCTGTGGTGTCATTGTTTGAGCTTGAATCATGAAGTTGTCTTTCCTTCTGGTACATGACTTAATTAATCCCTTACATCTTGGCCATAGCTGTATCTCTTCCCTGGATTCCTGAGACAGAGGTGGGTTCTAAGTCCAATTCATTCTAGAACTAGGGGAAGAATCTGTGTGGGGTCGGATGGGGATGGAGCAGATGAAAATGAGTCACAAGAGATGTCTGTATCCTGAATTGGATAACTTCCTGCTCCCAGCTGTTTCAAGATCTCCCTGACTCCACCTTCTCTGCTGGCACAGCCTTGTGTCCATAGTGATATCAGGCCTATGGTCCTGGTCTAATCATCCTGAGAAATTTCTCTCTTGCATCTCAAACCTCAAAACTCTGCATGCATATCCACTATTAACACACAGGCAGGCCTCCAAAAAAGATGGTTTAATGCTAGTTCTGAGACAGAGCACAGAGTTAATCAGAACAATTCAGAGCAGCAATCTCCATGGTGATTATAGAGCCAAGCCTGCCCAGCAAATGCTAGGAAATCTAACTTGACAAAAATGCCTGTACCAACTTAGCTGGAAACTTGTGCAGATGGCCCAAGGTATGGATTTTGAAGAAGACAGTATCACTATGGATGCTTTTCTGCTAGCAATCCTTCTGCCTCTTGTGGGACAACTGACTTGAATGAAGGGGACACTATAGGAAAAAATATATGCAGCATAAATCATCTTGTGAATACTAATTCTAAGATGATATTAAGAAATTAGGATGCATGACTAGAAATGGAAGGGCACATCTGAAAAGTAGCAAAGAGAAATTGTGTCTTTTGTTAAAGAGACTGGGAACTCACTTTTGAGAAAAATGGGTAGGTAGAGCTAAGAGATGATGTTGGTGTAGAGGTGATGAATACCCAGCTAGGAAATTAGTATTCTTGTAAAAGGATGATGTGCTTTTGGAAATCATCTTACCAATTTAGAGGAAAAATGAAAGCAGTAAGACAAGTGGCAAAGTAAGACAAAGATTGCAAAGTTGTAACGCTGTCTGTCCATGCATGCCAGAAATGTGGAAAGCCAGTTCTGAAAAGTAAGTCCTCTTTTCCCTCTACACCATGGAACAAGAGACGAGATCTCCAGGGTAAAGACCAAATATTTCTAGGCCTTCAACTTTGGATAATTTGATTTTCAAGTCACTTCAGCCAGTTTTCTCCTTACCTTCTCAGATTCTAATGGAACCTTTCATGGAGGTACTGTTAGTAGATGTGCTCTCCCTGTGGCTTTTCAAAATGAAGCAAAATAATATAGGCTGATTTTGCAACGAATCCAGCCTTCCCTCTTCCTCCCCCATCTGACTTGTGTGTCTGCATTTAATTAATTGGGCTTGTAGCTGATAGATCTCCTGATTTGCACAAACAATTAAGTATAATTACTTGGGAACACCCATACGAGCTCATAACCTATTATGCTTGGCAGATTGGGCCAGACAAAATTAGAGATGCTGTTTCCAAATCTGTTGCTGCCATGTCTACAGCACTCACTCCTGACAATAAGCGTGCAGCACGGAGTTGATTTACATGTTCAGGCTTTTCTGACATTCTGGTGATTCATCATTTCTTCCAGGGCTCGATGTTCTTATTTGGAGAAAAAGTAACCTTCTGTATTTCATTTATTTCATTTCCGTTTAGTGTATATATAGGGTACCTTGGAAGACCGTGCTTCATTGATCTCTAACTCCCTTCCCCAGTAACAACCATGTTCCAGTCATCCTGAAAAGGGCTCTACATGCATTATCTGTTTTTTTCTTGACCATTTCTGTCCTTCCCCCCAGGAAATGTTTTATTTGAAATGAAAATATAGACTCTGATGAAGTCCAAGGATTTGTTTTTGACTTTAATGTTTAATTTTATGTGTTGCGCTTATCTTCCCAATGAACTTATTCTTCTCACTTTCTTTAAAGTATGCAAGAATTATGCATTAAAAAAAAGGTACCAGGATCCTCTAATACTGGAGCTATACCAGACCCATGCAGATGGGGTTAGTCTGGCTGGCTTCCGGAGTAACTGGGCTGGGGCTTAGGAGGAAGTTGAACATTTGAGAGGAGTGCAATCTAGATATCTGGGCTGTAGCTAATAATACTGGGTGGGGTTCAGTTTATAGAGCTCCTCCTGTAAATCAACAGAAGCAATGCTGAGAAAGCTCTAGAAGTTTATAGGAAGCACATAAATGAAAGCACTGATCAGCAAGTGTTTACCCTCCAGGGAAAGAGAACTGCCGCATCCTCATTGCCTCCAGGAAGGGAGTCTCAGAATCCAGGAAAGAAGCCTTCATTAAAAAAGGATTAATGCAGATCAGATTTGGGCACATTAGGACCCATGGGGATGGCCACACCTCACCTTGAAGAGCAGTAGGAGACGCGTTTCTGCCTTTTCCTTCACTGGGAGAGGCTCCACGTTTTGTGTAAAGCACTGTGTTGAAGCCAGCTTAGCCTGCCTAGTAACAGTGGTCTCTAACCACGTCCTGAAGCCTCAGCCTGTCTCCAGAAAGTCATCCCTAAAATGGGAACAGTCAGAGCTGAAAAGCAGGAAGCAGTTTCAAAAGGCCCCAGATCTCTCCATTTCCAGCTCTGGCAACTTAATTGATCTTGCTCTACTTTATTTTTTTAGTATGAATTAATTTAGTATCATTATAGAATAAAATTGTTCTGAATTCTATAATGGCACAAATAGTACATACATGTATTTCCATATTAGGAATGAACATTACAGCTGGGGAGACAGCTTAGCAGCATAAGTGCCTGTCTGGCATGTGCAAGGTCCCAAGTTCAATCCTTAGTACTGAAAAAAAAAATTGTTTTTAAAAACAAAATAGAACAAACATTACAGATAAAGCCATAGTGTCCTTCTGACCATTGTTATTAATTAGTTGGATGTTCTTTCAATCTTTTCTGTACTCAGTAATTACAAACATATGTATATTTGAAACATAATCAGTATCAAATGACATTTTCTACAGGATGTTTTGTTCTCATTGCTCCCTAGAGATCTTTCTCAGTAACAATTGTCTGTATGTTTCAAAGTCTTTAAAAATGCATACTGTATTTTTGCAGTTTTATGTGCTAGATTTTTTCATTCCTGAGTCAATATTTTAATTATTTTCCACTAATTACAAGGATGAAGCACTGTGTGTCCACAGTAGAGGAATACAAGGCATCTATCATTTCCCGTGATGGTGTGCACCATGGGAATTTACAAGACTCTATTTCAAAAAGTCAAAACTTATTTAAATGTGTACATCTACTTGCAGACCATAGATGGCATCATTTGCAGTAAAGAGAAGTTACATAAAGGAAAAGAGATAGTTTAAATCGTAGCAGTATAGAACTGACTGCGGCAATGCTGTCCTGCTGGAATAGGGCTGTTGTTACTAGTGAGCTCACAGGTTAAGGAGTCTCTTAAAATGCTGTGCCATATCATGCCAGTGATCTCCAGATGAGCATCTTGCATCCATGGGAAATTGCCTATCACAGAAAAGTGACTTCTCAAAGGTTTGTACCAATAGTGTTTGGACACGATATCATGTCTGCATCTTGTACTATAAATAACCACTAGGAAGACAACAATATACAATGTATTAATTATTGAAACTGTCCTACTAATCAGTTTTGGAACTGTCTCATTGCTATTTGTTTCTCAATAAAATTAATAAAAAGAAAGAAAAGTTACTTCTCAATTTCACTGTACATGTGATACTTATAAGATGTATGTTCAGTGACTGTTCGTGCTATCAGTGAGGCTTCTGGTCCACTTTAGGCTATCAGTAGTTAAGTTTTGAGGGGATTAAAAATTACATGTGGGGAGGTCCTGGGACTAAAGGAAACAATGACTGGGAGGGGTCTACAGGACCATGGGTCTTTTGGCCATCCTGAAGAAGATAAAGCAGAAAGGACAGGAACTGAGACTGCTCGTGCTTGGCCTGGACAATGCTGGCAAAACCACAATTATCAAGAAGTTCAGTGGGGAAGATGTGGACACCACCTCTGCAATGCTTGGCTTCAATATCAAGACCCTGGAGCACCGAGGGTTCAAATTGAACGTCTGGGATGTGGGTGGCCGGTAGTCACTGCGCTCCTACTGGCGGAACTACTTCGAGAGCACTGATGGCCTCATCTGGGTGGTAGACGGCGCTGACCAGCAGCACCTGCAAGAGTGTGCTAGGGAGTGGCAGGGCTGCTTGTGAAGGAGCGCCTGGCTGGAGCCACCCTCCTCATCTTCGCCAATAAGCAGGACCTGCCAGGAGTGCTGTCCTCTAATGCCATTCAAGAGGCCCTGGAGTTGGATTCCATCGGCAGCCACCACTGGTGCAGCCAGGGCTGCAGCGCTGTCACTGGGGAGAACCTGCTACAGGGCATCAACTGGCTCCTGGATGACATCTCCAGTCGCATCTTCACAGCCGAATGAGCCCCTCCACGTGTTCCTGGCTCGTGATTGGGGCCCTAGGCACACCCTCCACAAGTGAGAGCACCAGCCAGTGGGTTAACACCCCACCCCTGTCCCCTATGACCTACTGCTGCTACTGTTGCCTGGTATCAGAGGCCAGGGAGATGGCTCAGTAGAATAAATGCTTCCATGGCAAGCTCAAGGGCCTGAGTTTAATCCCCGGTTCCACCAAAAAAAAAAAAAAAATCAGGAAACTAGCTCTCTCAAAAATCCCACCACTCATCCCCCCTTAACAATAACAGTATGAAGCTAGAGAAAGAAGCAATTGTGTTCTGATACTGCTCTTCCATGTTGTTGCCTGGTATCCACCAGGGCCAAGGAGGAGAGTTCTGGGACAGGGAGGGGGCACTACTTCTGCTACCAAGGCCCCTCATTGTCCTCTACTCTGGTGAGAATAAAGAACTCCTTGCTGAAAAAAAATTATATGTGGAGTAGGTGAGGCAGTGTATGCCTGTAATCCCAACACTCTGGAGGCTGAGGTGAGAGGGCCATAATAATTTAAACTCAATCTGGGCAACCAAGGAATTTCAAGGCTAGTCTCAACTACACACTGGAGCAAACCTCATCCCCTGAGATGGTCAAAGGTCCACTGTAGCTGTATTCACTGAAGCATCCAGCTGACCCTACCCTGAGCAGAGACTAGCCATCCTCATCAAGTCCAGTCAGATTGCAAAATAAATTGTGTTAGTTGTTTGAAGCTACTCTAGTGAAGAGGCTTGGCTGCATAACAGTACACTGTTGACACACAGAAGGACACTTACAGGAGGTTACACAGCTAGAAAGTGGTGAAGGGGAGAGATGTCTCTAAGACATTTAGAAAATGCAAATCCTGCTATTGGAATGCCATGTGCTTTGGAACTATGGAACTCTGTACTATGTATTTTTTGAATACTAAGCACTATGTAAAATCTCCTCAGGCCCCACTTTAAAGTGTTAACATGCCTCCTGTTAGCAACTTTGAAACTTGGCACAGTTGATTTGATTTGAGGGGTTCTGGAGTAGGTCTCACACTTTATAGGAATCCCTTAAGGAACATGGCCAGTACCAAACCCAATTTGTTCTCATTTCTCCTAACTTTAATCCTTCAGCCAAGCCTTGAATTTTGAATCATTTTAAAATATTGTTCAACTGTGTTGATGTATAATTGAGATCTACAAAAGGACATGTACTTAAAATACCAAAATTGATCAGTGTTTGCTTACATATATGTATTAGTCAGCTTTCTGTTGCTGTGACAGAGTACCTGAAATAAACAACTTTTAAAGAAGACTGGCTATTGTTTTAATTCTCTTGTCACTTGACCCTGGGGTGTGGCACAGGGCATCATGCTGGGAATAGTGGCAGAGGAGGTCTGTTTGCCTCATGACAGCCAGAAATCTGTGAAGGACTAGAAGGGCTGGAATCTCAGTATTTCTTTCCAGGATCAGGGACCTGACTTCCTTCCATGAGTGTCTACTTGAAAAAAATCCCATTACCTCCCAATAGGAACAAATTTTCAACACATGGGATACTGGGAGACATTCAAGAGTCAAGTATACTAAGTAGTGAGTCTGTGAATCCATCTCCAACATGAAGATCGCAGACATTTCCTTTGCCATCAAAGATAACATTGTGTGGTCTACCCTTCCCTCTTCCTCCTTGCCAATGACCATGAATGTGTTTTATCACTCTTGATTAGTGTGCACTTTTTAAAAACTTTTGTTTCAGTCAATGGCTTTCAGATTCATCTGCAAGTGCATATAGCAATGCTTCATTTCTTTTCATTGCTTGTTAATGTCCCCCTATAAGAGTTTCTCACAGGATCTGATCTTTCGTTGATGGACATTTAGTTGTTTCCAACTTGGGGCTACCACAAAAAGAATTTGTTATGATCATTCCTGCATTTAGGTGCACTTTAGAGTTGAATAACTGAATCATGCAGAAGGTAGTTTTTAAGATTTTGCAAAACCATAAATCCTTTTTGCCAAGTGGTTTACGTTCTTGTATCCCTCATGCAGTGCTTGAGAGTTCTGGTCTTTATTATTGCTTGATACAGTTTTACACATTTTAGCCAATGGCAGGCTAGAATTAGCTTGCTTCTGTCTGTGCAAGCTGAGTGCATGCATCTCTTTCCAGTTCCTGTTGGAAAACACTACTAAACTAGTTGCTAATTATTTATCAGCACACCACTGATTTTACCATTCTAGTGGGAATATAGTGGTATCATTGTCATTTAGTTTACATTTTTGTGATAAATAATGATGTTGAGCATCTTTTCACGTCCTTAAAAACTATCCTCATGTCCTTTGAAAACTGTTAAAATATTTACACATTTTCTCATTAAGTTATCTTATTATTATTGTCAGAATTCTTTATATTCTGAGTCACTTTTCTTACATAGAGGTTGTAAGCATTTCTCCCCCATCTGTGACTTATATTTCTGCTTTTAATGTCTTTCCTAATAGTTCTTGTTTTATAATTCAATGAACAGAGGCACCTGCCCTTATAGTGTTTCTAAGTAGAATATCATGTCTGCACCTTGTACAATAAATAAACACTATGAAAACAATATGCAATGTATTAATTATTGAATCTGTTCTACTAATTTGATTTGAAACTGTCTCATTGCTATTGACTCTTCAATAAAATTATGGAAAATAAAAAAGAAAACAGGCAACAGAAATGAATACACTTCTTAGAAGTATAAATTGCCAATAAATACATTATAAAATTGTTCAAAAAATAGTTCTTATTTTAAGTGTAATCTTATTTATCATTTTTCTGTTATGATTTGTGTTTGTTCTGTTTATCCAGGATTGTAAAGATATTTTCTATCCCAGAATTGCAAAAATACTTTCCTTTGGTTTCCTGTTTAGTTTCAAGCTTTACATTTGGTTCTAATTCACTCTGAATTACATTTTTCACTTTTCTCCAACATGGATATTTAGCAGTACTTGTTGAAAATATTTTATTTATTTATTTATTTATTTATTTATTTATTTATTTATTTGTGGTACCAGGGATTGAACTCAGGACCCTACACTTGCTAGGAAGGTGCTTATTCTACTGAGCTATCTCCTTGGACCTGAAAAGACTTTACTGGCAGAACTGCATTAGAATCTTTATCAAAAAAATTATCTAGATAAAATGTATGGTTGTATTCATGAACATCTTAATCTGTTTCAGGGGTCTCTTTGCCTCTTTGCCTCTATATTCAGTAAATTGTGCTTTTGCTTTTGTACTGAGCCTTAAAAGCACAGAAAGTAACTTATCTAGCACCCAGGCTGGGGAGATAGCTTAGTACAATCACTGCTTGCCTTGCAAGTGCAAGATTCTGAGTTCAATCCCCGATACTGAAAAAAAAAATTATCCAGAGCTTAGTAGATATACAGCTACCTTCTCTTATTTAAATCAGAAGAAAGCTGTATACCAATGTTGTTTAGACAAGATATCATGTCTGCATCTTGTCCTTTGAATAACTACTATGAAGACAAAGATATGCAATGTATTAATTATTATAACTATCATACTAACCTGCTTTGAAACTGTTTCATTGATATTTTATCTTTTTCTCGTTAAAATGAATAAAAGATTAAAAAAATAGGTAATATACCAACCAGTATAATCATCTATTCTTGTTTCGAAAATCTGTAATATGTCTTGTTTGATGTTACCCTGTCTCTATCTTTGTTTTTGATTTTTGTATTTACTTTTGTTTTTTACTTTTCAAAATAAAATAAAATTAATTAAAAGAATAAATAAGTTTTTCATTTCTGTTTGAATATGAGAATCAATTTATCATTCTCTAGTAGAAAAGTATCTAGACATTTTATTAAAAGAATTGAATTTATATTTCAATTTATGGATGGCATGATTTTATTAATAGTGAAACTTACAAGCCATGAACATAATCTTTCTTCCACTTACTTGAGTCCTTTTCAATTTCTTTCAGCAATGCTCTGTGCCTTTCAGTGTAGATCTCTTGTATATCTTATGTTAGATTTCTTCTTAAGGATTTACTACAGGGTTTTTTGCACTACGTAAGGGTTATTTCCTTAATTTTATTGTCAGTAGTTTAGAATTGACATATGAAAATGTAACTATTTTTTTCATATTAGCCTTATATTCTATGCATGTCTAAATTCAGTTACTAATGGGAAAAGGAAGAAAAGGGGAAAGTACATTTATACACAGGATAGTTAAGAGTTATACATCTAGTTTCTCTTTGTTCATTGAAAAGAAAGGTTTGTGTGGGCTGGCCAAATAGCTCAGAGGATTAAAGCACCTGCATGTAAATACAGGAGCTAGCGGTTTGATCCCTGGGGGCCGGTGGAGCGCTGAGAGGCAATTGAGACTGGGCGTGGTGGTGCACACCTGTAATCCGAGCTTTTGGGAGGCTGTAAACAGGTAGATCACTGAGTCCAATTTAGTAGTCAGGCCCTGAACACCCTGTAGACCCTTCTCTAAAACATATTATAAAAAAACAACTTTTGATGAAAAGAAAGGTTTATGCTAATATTATAGGTACAAATAACATGTCAAATCATGTACTCTGAATAACTACTGCAAAAATAACAATATGCAGTATATCAATTATAGTAACTTTCTCACTAACCTGTTCTGAAACTGTTTTATTGTTATTTTTTGCTGTTTGAAATAAACAAATTCACTTACTAATTCACATACTATTTCTTTCTCTTTTTTTATACAGGGTCTTGCTATATAGTTTGGACTCATAATGATCCTTTTGTCTCAGCCTCCCCAGCTCTGGGATTACAGATGAGCAGCACCATACCCGGTTCTGGGGCCAGCATGGCATGAGGTACAGGGGCTAGAACTTGGTACCTCGCACTGGCCAGGGAGGTGCTTATGTCACTGAGCCATCTCCCCGGCACTCACTATTTCCAATAGCTATTTTTCTTTCTTTTTAGACTTATGTGGATTTTCTATATAAATCATCATAGCACCTGGAAGTGTAGGTAGTTATTTCTTTTTTGCAAATCATGCCTCTCAATTTTTCTTGTCTTATTGCAATGGTTAAAGTTCTCCAAAATAATGTTAAACAGTGTGAAAGAAGAATGATGTTGGACAGAAGTAGAAAAAGAAGCTATTAGGTTCTCCAAGGTAGTGCTGGCAGAGCAAGAACAACAGATCTCTGTTCTAGATCTCACGGAGAAACAATTTGATCTTTTATCATGAAATACAATTTCAACTAATTCTTTTCTGATTTTTTATAGAAACCGTTTAGCAGTTTGAAGCAGTTTGAAGAAGTCACCTACTATTCCTAGATTTCTATGATACTTTATTTAGAATGAGTAAAAATTTTTTCGAAACCGTTTAGCAGTTTGAAGCAGTTTGAAGAAGTCACCTACTATTCCTAGATTTCCATGATACTTTATTTAGAATGAGTAAAAATTTTTTCAAGTGCATTTTCTAAATCCATTGAAATAGTCATTTGCCTTTACTCCTTCACTCAGTTATTTTGACTGGTTTCCAAACACAAAAATAACATTTTTGCTATAAACTCTTGTTGTAGGGCCAGACAAATTGCTCAGTGGATTAAAGCACTTGCAAGTAGGCCCAGGGACTGGGAGTTTGATCCCCAGGCCTGCTGTGCTGGCCCCACCCCTGAGGCATACAGAGACAGTAACTGAGACTGGGCATGGTGGTTCTAGCCTGTAATCCCAGCTCTTGGGAGGCTGCAAACAGGTGGATCATTATGAGTCTGATCTAGTAGTGAGACCCAGAGCACCCTTTAGAGACTTCCCTAAGATACAGAAATAAGTAAACTCTTATAATCTATCACCATATTTGTGTATTGTTGGAGTCATTTGCTAATTATTTTATTTTATTTATTTATTTATATATATGCATATTATCATGTTCTTCAACTTCATCATGGACAGAGAAAAGTGATGAGGGGCAATGAATAGCATGCCTCATCTTTTAGGAAGATAGCAGTGGTCTTAGCTCAGTTGTTCTCTGCATTGTCTCCCTCATGCAGACCCTTGCTGAAAGGTATTGCACTGAGGACCTGTAGTTCGGCGACATCTCTTAGTACCTGCTTAGAGCACACCTAGGAGATCGCTGCAGTTACGGTGACATTTTATTTATCTTAAGCAATAGTACAGCTGAGTGCAGCACTCCTACATGCCGAGCCAGGCCACTCTCCCGTGCACATTCCTGACTCTGAGTGCACACCGTGTAGGCCAGAAGTCATGCCATGTAGGCCCACAACACATTGAGAAAATAAATCCGCCTCTGCAGTTGCCTTCCTTAAGGCAATATTTTTGTTTGTCTTTCATATCAAAATACTTTCTAATCTATTTTATCATTTGTATAACTCATTTAGGGCCAGCGAGATAGCTCAATGGTCTAAAACACCTGCTTAGGCAAGCTTAGGCAAGGCTGTAGGGACCACAGATTGGTCCCCCGCCCCACGTGCTACACCAGCCCCGCCCTCAGGGTGGGCTGAGCCAGCTGTCAGAAAAACAAAACAAAAACTAAATTTATTATGAGCTGGCCAGATAGCTCAGTGGATTAAAACTCCTGCTTAGGTAAATGCAGAGGGCGAGTGTTCCACCCTTGGCCTGCTGTGCTGAGCCAGCAATTGCGACTGGACCTGGTGGTACGCACCTGTAATCCTAATGCTTGAGAGGCTGAAAAACAGGAAAGATCACTAAAGTCTGATCTCTGTAGTGAGATCCTATAGACCCTATACTTAATATGGTAATATATATATATTACCATATTAATATATATATATATACATATATATGCACATATACATATATAATAACTCATTTAAAGATGTGTTTTTTAATTTCTAGGTAATAGGAGGTGTTTCACTTTGGGTGGTATTTATCCTTAAATTTGTTGAGACTTGAGACATGAGACATACCTATTACTTGGGATTTGGACTCTATTGATATATGTGCATAGATACTAATCTCGCTGCATAATTTTAGGCAGATTATTTAATCTCTCTGATCTCAATATATTCATCTATAAAAGGCGATGATAGCAATAGGCCTTACTTCAAAGCACAGTTATGATGGTTAAAATAGGTAACATATGAAAAGTATTAAGCACAGTGTACACATTCAATAAATGTTAACATCTAGTATTGTTATTGCTATTTTTACTCAGAAGATGAAAACCTTGCTAGACGCTTTGATTTCATTCTGGGCTCAAGCAGGGTGTCCTAAATGTAGGCCATAAAACCAAACAACTAATGGTTCCCTCCCTCCTGCCAGTATGTTTTCACTGCATTCCAACCGACCCAGATTCCTTTCTGCGGGCCTGTGTGCCACTGCCCTGCCTATCTCGCTGATCTCCCCTCATTCCACTCCCTTCTGATCACCGCTCTCCCACCATGCTGGTTTTTAATCCAATCTTTAAAGTGCATCAAAGGGATCTCTGTACATACTTCTCTCTCCACTTGGAACCTCCTCACTTACATTCCTACATTGCAAGCTCCTGCCCCTCTTTCACATTTCATCACAGAAGTGACTTTCTCCAGGAAGACTTTCCTGAATGCTGGTTCTAAATTCAGCTCCCTTTCTTTTCATTTTATAGCACCCTGCATCTCCTTCAAAACACTTAGCACAACATGTATGTATGCAAATCCACTGTGACACTCCCAAACAGGATTCATCTGTTTTGTTTTTCCATTGTCTAGTGCCACACCTGCAAAGATCATAGGCATGTTCAACAATCACATGTTAAACAGAAAGCTGTCCAAAACTCCAGATCTGTTACCCAGGGAAAAACACTTTACCTGTCTGATCTTTTCTTCCCTCATCTGTTAAATGGGTGTCACCAACCATTTCTACAAATGTTAGGTAGAAAACATTGCTTTGTTGAGTAAATATCTGAAAAGAAAGCTGGAGATACACTTAAGCGAATAAGACCCTGCCTAGGATGCATCCCTGTTCATTGCCAAGCGATTATAAAATACAATCACTAGAAATAAAGACATTCTACAAAGAACTGATAAATAAATTTCAGCCCATCCTCAGAGTATTATTCTGAGGGTGCTTAATTTTATTCTTTTTCCTGAGGGTGCTTTGGGAAGTACAGCTCATCCTTACGGAAAAGATACATTACACAGAAATGAAACTGAAGAAACATGTCCCCAGTAAGTGCTCATTTTCTAAGAACATTTGGAAAAGAATGTATGCTTTATAAAATAGGAAACGTTTGACATTGTTTAGGTCTTGGGGCTGAGATTGGAAAGGGGGAGGAGCTTCCCATTTTAAGCCCGCTTGAACATTTCACTGTGGACAGTTATTGCTTTTATAAACCACTCATTCATTTGTGTTTCAAATACGGCAGAGATCAGCGAGTCAGCTGGGGCAGAGTGGGCTCCTCTTTATAGTCCAGATACTTAGTGCTGAGCCTCCAAATTTTAGCAGCATGCAGCAGAACCTAGAGCTGAGTGCTGTGCCACTCAGCAGACAGTCCTCTGTGTGCTAGTCATTAGGCCTCTGCTCCTCCCCATAGCCTATGCCAGCTTTGAAAAAAAAAAAAAAAAAAAAAAAACAAATAAAAGCAGGCTTCTCTGGGCAGCAACAGCAGCACCAATGGCAGTGGTTGGCAGCTAGCACTTGGGAGCTTGATTTCCCACCTTATGCTCTCAGATGCCCCCTGGGAAGATGCTCCAGACAGCTTGGCTGCAGCTGAGGCCACAATGCCAGGCCTCCGCACCAGGCAATAAACCATTAACAGATCGCCCGCAGATCACTTCCCCTTTTTAGGTGCTGCCTGGCACCTCCCAAGAGGAAGAGATTTATCAGCACTTGGCTGGCTGCCCTGTGCTCATGCAATCCACAGCTCATAGCAGGTCAAACCAAGTGGTTCCTCTTCCTCCAATGCAGGACTCTACCTGGGAGGCCCAAGAAAGGCAGAGGAATGAGGCCAGCTGGACTAAGCCTGTTGACATATGCCACAATCAGAGGCCCTTCCTGTTGGGAAGCCCAACAGGAGAACTCATGAGGCACGTAAGGTTCTGATTCTAACCAGGTAATGCCACAGCCTGGCACTCAGCGGAGAGCAGCCCACATTGTCCTCTTCCCCATATTCAAATGTTGGTCCCTCTTTGATCTCCTTTCTCCCCTCCCTGCTGTTCACGTTGGTGAGGTGCCTTTGTGAAGCTCTCCTAGGGCAGTTTCTGCCTTTGAAGTCCCTGAAAGTCCCTGCCAAGAGCTGTGTGAGGAGGCTGCTGGGGCAGGTAGCCTGGTGCCCTTGCCTTCCAGGGAGCCAGAACTGGAACATCAAGACATCAAAGGAGAAGGTGGCAGTTCAGAGGATGAGTAAGCACTGCCCTAGGCTTTGCTTGGCCTGAGGGCCTTCTGGTCTCCCTGTTGGATCTGGGATGTGGGCCTAGGCAGTGCAGGAACATCCCCAGGATGAAGCCTATTGGAGACTCAGGACATATGTGGCAGGCAAACACTGCCCTGTCTTTCTGCTTCTTGAAAGTCACTGATTCCCACAGAGCAAAAGTGGACTTCTAGGCCCTCCTGATGGCATGATTTCAACATTTCCCATCTTCTTTTAGTCTCCAATGAAAAGCTGGATTCAGCCCCTGAGATCATTAACTGTCAATTCATGGACTTTTTGTGGCCCACAGATAAGTTTTGTGTGTCTTGCTTGAGTTTTTAAAACACTTAGCTGTAAACAGACCTGGGGATGGGCCTTGGAGGTGAGTCACATGCTTGTCATGGGTAAGACTCCAGAACTGACCCCAGCACCATCCCAATGAAATTATAAATGATCCCTCACTTTTAGAAGACAGAAAATTTGTTTTACCAAAATAATAAATAGTCACAAAAATTGAAAGAATTGAAGCTTTCATCTTCCAAAAGATTATGCATCTTGTACAATTTGTTGGATGATCTACTAATAGTCAAACATGAGTTATAAATTAGAATTAATAAATATCAAAAACATAAGGAAAGTTATAATTTTTTTGTTTTTTCATACAGAGTCTACAGACTCTCCCTACACAGATCAGACTCATAGTGACTCTCCTGTTTCCAGCCTCCCAAGCACTGAGATTCCAGGTGGGTGCCACCATGCCCAGTCTCAATCACTGTCTCAGTGCACCGCATTGCGTGGCAGACCACTCTGGGGATCGAACTCTGGTCCCTGCACCTGCCTAACTAAGCAGGTGTTTTAGTCCACTGAGTTATTTCGCTAGCACAAGAAAGTTATTTAAATAAAAAAGAAGTTAAGAGGTAGATGGCAATTTACATTTTAGGATTTTAAAAGGAAGGAAAGGATAAGGAAAAGAAAAGCTGGAAAATTCTGAGTTTACCGTCCATCACTGCCATCTTTGCAATAAACCTAAGTCCTTGCTGCTTACTGTCCCATTCAGGCTATTAATTATATGCCACATGATCATTTGAGTTTGTCAACAGAGGGGACCCATTCGCCCTAGGGAGATGGCACTGATGCGGGCCCTGGTGTCATTCTTTCTTCCCTCTCTTGCGCATAGGCCAACCATAGGGAGCCCTTCTCGTAGTGTCCTCAGAGTCACATGAAGATGCTGGTCAAGTTGCAGAAATGCCTGGGCCACCACACAAGTCTGCTGAGTCAGGTTTTGCACGGATGGAATCCAGAAATCTGCATTTCTTCAGCAAGCTCTCTGTGGGATATCTTAGCCACACTGGAGCTTTTGAAGCAGCCGCAGCAAGGGTATTCCATAATGACCTGCAACTGCTGTATTCATGAATCTAGCACATCCTCTGGGGCCTTCAGGCAGGTAATCAGGATTCTAAGCCTTTCATATACATATATATATATATTTTTTTTTTTTCACCTTTCCAGTGATGGTGTGAGCTGTGGTTGTCCCTTGGTGTCAGCCAAGGGTCAGTTCCTCAGCTCCAGTGAATACCAAAATACACAGATGTCCAAGTCCCTTATAAAAAAATAATATACTTAACTCATTTCTAGGTAATTTGAAATGTCTAATACAATGTAAATGCTGTATAAAGTGATGTTATTCTGTGTTATTTAAAGAATAATAGGACCCGCCAAACAGCTCAGCAGATTTAGCGCCTGCTTAGGCAGCCACAGCAGCGGCTTTCGCTTTCGGGTTTCGATCCCTGCTGCTGTGCCGGCCCTGCCCCCAGGGCGCAGTGAGACAGTGATTGAGACTGAGTGTGGTGACGCAGGCCGGCAAGCACAGCTGTTGGGATGCTGAACATAGGCAGACCACTAGGAATCCGATCTACACAGCAAGACCCAGTAGACCCTGTAATAAAAATACAACAAATAAATAATATCAAGGAAAACATATCTGACCATGTTTAGCACAAACACAATTTTCTGCTGAGTCTTTTCAATTCAGGATTGGTTGAAGCCACAGACGTGAGGCTACGAAGGGAAACTACTATTATCACCATTGAACAGGTGAGGATCTGAAACACAAGAAGGTGAGCTCATGAGTTGCATCATGCAGCAGAGCTCGAGCTCAAGCCTGGCGGTGGCCGCACAAAAGCACAGCTGCTGACATCTCCTTCCAGCTGAGCTCAAGATGGAAATTCTGACTGAAAGCAAACCAGAAGAGGGAGCACCATTTATACTGATTTGGAGCAGGTAAATCTGTGCAGCCCAGTGCCAAGAAGCTGCAAGCTTGTAATACTCTGGCATCGAGAATCATCTGCACAAAACCTGTTTCTGTGGCAGGCCAGGGACTCGTGACCCTGGAGATTATTGCTCATGAGTTTTGGCAACTAATTTGTAATATGATTTTAGAAGTTGACTCTGAGTGGCATCCCTCCAGATTCATAGAGATGGGCCACTTCCCTAGAGGACCTCAGAGAATTTGAAACCTGCTAGTTAGTTTTTACAATAAAACTCAATGATTTAATTCATGCCATTGCTGCTATTCTTTCGTCTGCTTGCTGTGCTGTTGCTGTATATAAAGTCCTGCCATGGGCCTTTTCTCTGCCTTTAGAGTAAGAGTGTGAAAGTTGTTTCTTAGAAATGTATCTTGGCTCCAATAAGAGAAACACATAATAAGTGGATATTACTAGAGTTTTAAAATACTGACTCAGCTGTCAGTCTATTGAACAGGCAATTATTTGGGAGGTGGTGAACTGAAACCAGCTTTCCTATCTCTTCTTCATAGCAAAAACCGATAGGGGTTACCATATTCCAAAGTATTCAGGGTGGTATGACGGGGTCGTGAAGCCCTTCCCAAGGCCTTGGAATTGAGGTGACTTTATTATAAACAAAGTCATGTGTCTTTAGACATGTGACTTCACTTCTCTGTGTCTCTGGTCCCCTACCTAGAAATCTCATTAGAAAGTTCCTAAAACTATTGTAGTTCAAGCATCTTGGCGATATTCAGCTACCAAGCAGACATTAAAAGGAAGAGTGCTGCTCGCTTCGGCAGCACGTACACTAAAACTGGAAGGATACAGAGGAGACTAGCACGGCCCTTGCGCAAGGGTGACATGCAAATTTGTGAAGCATTCCATATTGTTCTTTTGTAGCTGCCGCCTTTATCAGAAAAGAGCATTTGGTAGTCTGACATTCTTCTGCTTTTCTAAATGTTGGGGGAAATTCCCCATAGTTCAAATCAGAACTCATGTTTTAACTCATAGGCTTAAGGACCATTCTGAATTTTTTGTTTTTGTGTATATAAATAAAATTCTTAAATAAGTGGTATTTGTTTTGTTTTTAAACATTCACCAAAACAAAAAGTATGGGTGACAAACGCATGTTTCAGACACCATCATTCTGAGCAACCTAAGAAATCACTTCCAGTTTAATAGACAGTTTTCCTGAAGCCAAGGTCTTTTAAGTTAAATAGATAGTTTTGTGGTTAATCAGATAGTTTAAAATTGATATTTTTTTCAAAGCAGCCATATCAGGATCTGTACCAGTCTTTAGTCACAAAAATGCAATTTACTTCCAAAATCCCCACCACCACCACCAAAAAAAGTCTTATCTAGGTGGGCCTAGTGGTGCTCATGTACAGTCCCAGTACTTGGGAGGCTGAAGCAGGAGGATCTTGGGAATTCAAGACCAGCCTGGGCTACAATGTGAGTGCAAAGCCAATCTGAACTGCATAGCAAGAGCTTGTCTCATAAAGAGAAAAAAGGAATTCTTATCTCTATCAACAGCTTCTCCACCTGAATAAGTTAGCAAGTCAAAACTTGGTTTGCTTGAATTCACTAAGGAAAACTTAACGAGGGAACATTGAAAATTCCTCACAGCAAGTTGCAATCTGCACTCAAAAATCAGGATTTGTGTGTGTCTTAAAATTTGGCTCACAGAAACCTGGAGTGGCTGGAAGTGTTCACAACTTAGGACCTAGAAGAAATGAGTGGGCAAACTCACAAACTTGTAATCTAAGCTACTAACCTGCATGCCTTTTCTTAACCCCAACTTGTTCTCTACATGTAGGCTCAATCTTTTCAGTATTTAGGTTACTATTTTCAGCAGAAGTCAGAAAAACAACTTCATGGTAGTCAGAATGTTATCCTAATGTACATTGTTTACTTTATTGTAAATAATGGTGAGCAGCGGTCAATAAATGGTTTTTATTGACCGCTTTTTTTCTAAAGGGAAGAAAGGCAAAGAAGAAGAGGAAACAATTTATGTTGAAAGAATAAGAATATATTTTTCTAGCTATAAGAATACAATAAAAGGGCCAGGGAGATGGCTCAGTGGAATAAGCACTTCTCTGGCAAGCACAAGAGCCTGGGTTCAATCCCTGGTTCTGAAAAAAAAAAAAAAAAAAAAAAAAAAAAAAAAAAAAAAAAATATATATATATATATATATATATATATATATATATATATATATATATATAACATTAACATAAATTAAAAAAACACAACACACATACCCTGGAATTATTGATAATTTAGTAAGCCCTGCCTTGGTCTCCCTTAAAATACCAATTTGGAGCCTGTGTTCTCACAGAAAAAATGAATCAAAAGATTTAAACAAGTTTGCTTTTTTTTAAAAAAAAAAAAAAAAAGTAAATTATTAATTACACTCTATTACATGTCTGGGCGTGGTGTCTGCTAGGCTTTTTTTCAAGCCTCAGGGCAGAAGAGAAGCAGGCAAAGGGACAAAGGGAAAGGAAAGGGGCTTTATTTTCTTTGAGGACACAGAGAGAATGTGGGAAGATAAGAAATTCTCTCCTGCTGAACAAAAGAAGGCTGAGGTTTTTATGGCTTTTACGAGGGGTGGAGTTTTAAGGGGATGTCTAGATATACCTGAGAGATCTGATTGGGGGTCTCCCCTGAGGTGATGGGAAGGGTGGAAGTAAATTATGCCCTGTGCTGAGTTTGAGAAGAAGGGGGAGGTGTTCTAGGGGAGAGGGGACTTTGTCTTAAGGGCATTGGACATATTAGATGACCACCATAATGATTTAAACAATTCATACTAGGGCCAGAACCTATTAGTGTCTGGGTCACTATACAGAACAGAAAACAGCCACATTTTTTCTTCCTTTCTAGAAATTCAGTCTCTAATGACAGCATTTTGTGGTAGAACCCAGGAAGGTCCAAAAACCAGGTTTTATTTCCAGAGAATCTGGCTTTCTCTGCAAGATTTTTTTTCTTGAATGAAAGGAAGATATTTCAAATGCCTTTCTGCTAGCCACTGTACAGGCGAGACACAGATCCTAGTTCAGCGTGGCATTGCAGAGCCATAGCTAGGAGACGCTGCTCTTCAGAAAGTGACTAGTGGATATTTTGCAAACTGGCTTAAGAAAGCAACCTATCCTGGGAATATGCTGTATTTAGTAATTTTAACCAAACCTTACAAGGTCTCTTATGTTAATTACAGGAGGGGGTCTGTCAACCTCTCTGTATGAAATTAAAATGATTTTGAACTCCCCAGTCCTACAGCTGATACAAATCTAGTTTTACTCAGATTGCTTCCAATACTCACATCATAGTTTGAATTGTGACCACAAAGGTCAGCAGAGGATGTCTCCAGAATGGACCGGCTGTCAACAGGGGAATTTACATAAGAAACATAATGATAAGATGGGCAGTCACCTTTGGTCATCTTCTGTCTGTTATAAGTAAGCCAAAGTTCTCACCTCTAATCAAAGGAGGGAAACAAAAATATAGAGATGTTGGGATCATAGAAAGCAATCTTTCTTTGTGATTCTAAAGATGGAGTATAAGATTTAATGCATTCCAGTGCCTGACCACTGGGCTATACCGCCAGTGATCTTAAAGTTTATCTGCACATGACAATGTAATTGACAACACTGGTTGCTCTCACACTGTCAGCCCTCCCCTTCACTCATGGGTTGAGTCTGGTAACTCATGTCTTTGCTATGACTAGCCTGAGTGTGATCATGTGACTCAGTTATAACCACTGGAATGGAAAAAGCCTGAGCAAATTCTGCAATTTCTCTCTTTTGAGATGAAGTTAGGAAAAGTGATTAGTTATCCTCATTATTCTTCAGTGTTGTGGTAGAACTTCTCTTTCTGTCTCTGTCTGTGTCTATCTCTGTCTCTGTGTCTCTCTGTCTCTCTGTCTGTCTGTCTGTCTCTCTGTGTCTCTGTCTCTCTCTGTCTGTCTTTCCTGTATCTCTCTCTGTCTCTGTCTCTGTATCTCTCTCTCTCTCTCTCTCTCTGTCCTTTTTTTAAACAAAGTCTTGTGGAACTTTAATCTACAATACAGTCCTAAACATCTTGCTACCAGCTTGAGGACAAAGCCAGGACTAAAGATGACAGACCGCAAAGACAGAGAGAACTCTTATCTCTGATGCCATCATTTGCTGAGTTAACTGTACCTAAAACCTACTTTGTTTTGTCTTGAGTTAAGTTTGTTTTCCTTGCAACCAAATGCACCATCACTCAGCATGACTCAATGAGGCATGGACAACTTGGAACCCAAAGTACACGAACAGAAAACTTCAGCTTTAGTAACGAGGCACAGTTTAATCTTGCTGAGTTTTCAAGGGCTGTTTTACTGGCAGGAACTAGAAAACAATGTCATGATTCTGTGCTGTTTAAATTGTAGTTGCTGTTTGTGATCAGGCTTAGCCAACTGATTCCAGAGAGATTGCATCCTCTTGTGTGAATGGAGCAGGACATTCTCCACTAATCCAGTGGCAAGATGGTTATTGTAACCACAATGGAAACTAACTACATCAAGTTATGCATGAAAGTAAATGGCATTGGCTTGGAGTAATTAGCCTTTTGAAAATCTTAAAGAAAAGGAGAAAAACCCATGCTTATTGAGTGGCTCCAAAGCCCCTCTGATGTTCTAGGACCCATATATCTCCAATACTTGCTGGAAGCTATTTTGCCTGCTTATTTGGTGTTACCACCTACATCGGTGAATGTTGCCATTCAGTATCAACTCTTTATTCATTTTTGACTGTTGTTTCATTCTAGAAAGTGGCTAACCCACGTAAAGTGTGTGAATATTCCATGCTACTAATGTCAAAGACAGCTTGACTTTTCTTATTGAAAATGAATTGAGGAGATCAAATCTCACTGGCCACTTTCAGAGACTGTCTCATTTATTGTTCTTAGCCACATTTCAAAGATTAGACTTTTCTGGGGGGAACCAGAGATTGAACTCAGGCCCTTGTGCTTGCTAGGGAAGTGTTTATTCTACCGAGCCATCTCCCTGATCCCAAAACTTAGATTCTTGAGGCTCAACAATTTTGTATGACTTGTTCAAAACTATTCAGCTACTGAGGCAGATTAATTCAAGGTAACTGAAACTCTATTCATTTACTCCAGTCCTTTGCAGCATTAAATAATCCCTTTCTGCCCACTATACATGTAAAAATAAGATACTTTTTTATCAAATTCACACAGACCTTGCAATACCAGATGTACCCATGGGTCCATGTTTCTACCTAGAATGAAATAAGTATGACGTCCTAAAATAAGGCTTTGTAGATTCCTGAAAAGGGTCCTGAGAGGTGGGGGGACACTAATTGCTTTTTTGTTCAGGAGAAATGTTATCTCTGAAAAATCATGCAAAACATTCTGAGGTCAGAAAATGCAAACTATGTGGCACAACCTGTTTGCCATTTTTGTCTTTACATTAGAAGGCAGACAGCAAAATATATTGCAGGAATTATAAAACTCTTCAGTCCAAGTGCCAGAGAGCATTCACTCTGCTTCCTTCCTAATTCAAATAAAATAAAATAGTATTTGTTGAGGGCCTAGGTATTATTCTGTGATGGCTTTCATATGGATTACTTACAACCTTTTGAATTTGCTTTTGTGACTGTAGTTGTCAGTGTTTTCTTTTTTACTGGATGGTGTCTTTAATAATTCATGCTTGCGTGTAATAAAAGGGGCAAACAAATTTTAAGGCATCCCTTATCTTTGGGCCCCAGAGGCCCAGAGGTCCTCCCCAGAGGCAATGATTAGGATCAGTTCAAAGGTAATCGGTGTATACACACAACTAACTTTTGTATATCCCTTGCACACATTCAGGGGATCATATAATCAATACTGCTTTATGTGAGATCATATTACCTTCTCTTTGGATAGCTACGTTACAATTCATGTATCCAATGAACACTTGGGTAATTTCTACATTCTTCTGTCATTGTGTGTTCATGTTCCTGTGCTGATGCCTTTACCCATGTCTGCAGGTACAACTGAGGACAAATTTGGTAGAATTGCTGGGCCAAAAGAAAAGCATCTTTTCACTTTAACAACTAAAGCCCAACTGCTTTCCAGAGGAGCTACACACGTATTTGATTTCCTCGAGCTATGGCAAATACTTCTGTCTCTCCCCACAGAGTCACCAGCTCAAGGTGCTATCAGGCTTCAAATCTCAGCCTATCTGATAGGTACCAAAGGCATCTCTTGCAGTTTCGATTGCACTTTTCTCATTATTAGGTTGAGCTGCAGACGGTCGTTTTAAAAATCTTATTCTGCTCCTCATTTTAATCTTAAAATACTCAAAATCCTTTTAGAAGCAGGTAAGGTCAGATATTAAATCTGGATGGATTTACATAATGGGTTTATGGAAGGAATAGAGAGTTAGTCAAAAGGAGGATCATGCTAAGTCAAAGTCCTCTCCCTGGGGGCCCAGGGCCATCTTTGATCTGTCTCCCTTTGTAGGGCGTGTCCAGGGCCGCTCCTGCCCTGTGCACCCACACAGCGTCCCTTGGCCACTCTCTGGAAAGTCAGGCCTCTGGACCTGAGCAGAACCTGAAACTCAGCGATGAGATTGGTTGATAGATGGAGATTGTGACTCAGAGCAGTAGAGAAATGAGCAATGGGTGAGAGGTCCTCCCAAATGCAATCCCAGGGCAGACTTGGCCAGCATCATCTGATCGAGTCGAGCCACTTTCAGAGACCACCCCAGTCCTGGCGAGAGGAGTAGCATCTCACTTCTGGGTCCTTTTCTCATTATAACTCATCCCTTCCGCTATTTCATTCCACTTTCTGCCATCTGCCAATTAGTTGGGAATTGTTAGTATACTTTTTCCAGATGAGGAAACTGAAACTGAGAGAGCTTTGGCAACCTGCCCAGCATCACACAACCAGTAATGAAAGAGCTAATCTAGGCCTGTCTGTCTCCAGGTAAGATTTATGGCAGGCTCTTAAGGGCAGATTCAGGGCTCTGGTTCATCTCTGCTCTGTGGTTCTAATCTAGGGGAGGCTTCCTGGTCTACCTCGAGAGACCTAATCAACCAACCAGAACTTCATGGTACAAAGTTATGGCCTGAACCTTTTTCTGCCCTAGGACTTTCGTATCAAATGGGCACCTGTATGCTCACAGCAACTGGAACATGAGGGTTTGTGTTGCTATTTTAATTGAGAATAGAGCTAAAATTGAAATCCCAGATGTTCTGGCTCTGATTTTTTTTTTCTTCTTTTTGAGACAGGGTCTCACTATGTAGCTTAGGCTAGCCTTGAGCTTACTTTGTATCCCAGGCTTATCTTGAACTCACAGTGATCCTCTTGCCTCATCCCCAGCCTTGCCAGTGCTGGGACTGCAGATGTGCACTACCATGCCTGGCCTCTGACTCCAAATTTAATGCTTCTTCTTTACCTACCCTCACCCTCAAGACATCCAAAAGTTTTCAGATATGGTGACCATTGCCTGTAATCCCAGCACTCCAGGATCACCAAGAATTTGATGATCACCTGGGCTACAGAGTAAGTTCAAAGCAAACCTGAACTACATGCATAGTGAGACCCTATCTCAAAAAAAAAAAAAAAACAAATAAATGAATAACTAAAAGAGAGTTGGTTCCTATACTGCATGTCTCCACAGCTAGTGGCCACAGTGCCTCTCTTTCCAAGGGAGGTGGGGCAGTGTTATCTGCCCAGGGAAAGTGAGTTTGGAGACCTCATACTCCATCTGGAGTTTATCAGCTTCTTTCCCCGGGTAGGATTACAGTCAACGATTATCTACAGATCTGGAGCCAGCAGGGACTTTGAAGGCCCCAATTGCCAACGGGGGAGGGGCAGGAGACACAGGAGATGAAAAAGCAGTCCAGGCATCTTATCTTCCTGCTGAAATCACACAGGCTGGCCTGGAAGAGAGGAGAGCTCCTCTGTCTGCAAGGCAGAAATTTCCCGGGTCTGGATGGTCACCAGAAGTGCAGAGGTACCTGGCGAAGTCTCCCCATTGTCCTCTCCCTACCATTCCTCCTCATCATTCACTCACTCATCCATTCATTCATTCATTCGCTCTTGTACTCATTTATTCGGTCATTCATATTCTTCCTCATCACTTGTTCATCATAAGAGCTAAGATCTTTGAGCAGTCGGTCAGAGTCAAGGTAGAGGTCCATTTAACCTTTATACTGATACTCTGAGGCCAAGGAGATAACTCAGCAGAATAAGCACCTGCTTGGCAAGTGCAGGGTCCTGAGTTCAATCCTAGGTACCACAAAAAAAAATAAATAAATAATAAAAAATATTAATGCTCTGACAGAGACACCAAAGTTCACCCATTTTTCAAATGAAATCCCCAGAGGCTACATAGTAGAATGGAGTAAGATTTGCACAACTAATAATTGGCCATTCCTGAACATTTTACATCTTCATGAATCCATTTTTGCTTCATAATTCATTCACTTATTCAATGTTAGATATTCCCATCACTTGTCTTAAAGTCTTTTCTCTTCCTTATGCATTTCTTCTATCCTGTCCTTTCTTCCTCTTCTCTTTTTTTTTGCCATGGCCAGGAAAAGGTGGGGGCCTCCTGCCAGAGGACTTCTGGGAAGGAGATAGGAGACCACTCCGTGCCCAGGTTCTTGAAGGGGCCCATAGGACTGCACCTGCCACAGCCTTTGTCCTCGTGCTGCCCAACACTCTTCGCTGATGGAGTCTCAACCAGGCAAGTCTTCAGATTCAATTAGTAAGAGGATCTAAGTGGCTTGGAATCTAAATGGCTTGCACTTGCGCTGGCAAGCAAAGCTCTTTGTCCCGGTTGATTTGGCTCTTATACCTTTGCTGGACATCAGTGAGGCTCAGCTACAGACTGTCCCTGGGACTACCCCTCTGCTGAGACCCGGTGTTTTCCTCCACCCTCCAGCTGTCTCACATGTCATGCCTTCCTCTGTTGTAGGCCTTTTTC
The DNA here is from genome assembly GCA_004027165.1 of Ctenomys sociabilis. Lineage (NCBI taxonomy): Eukaryota > Metazoa > Chordata > Mammalia > Rodentia > Ctenomyidae > Ctenomys > Ctenomys sociabilis. The sequence continues at coordinate 37,398 of PVKA01006985.1, forward strand.
TTCTAGATGGAAGGATATGGCATCAAAGAATCTATGTTTGTGAATCATTGCTTCCTATCCAATCTTGTTCTCCTCTTTTCCTTGATGGCAGCTACTAATATAGGGCTGGTGTAGACGAAATGCTATTAAACACAGAATGGAATGGTGTGCCATCATTCCCTCTCATGCTGAAGGTCTATTTGTCCACTGTGCTATCAATGTCGTGCATGCAGTGGGTGAGAGCAGAGTAGGTGTGAATCCCTGCACCACTCTCACTGTTAGCTAGGGCATTACCTCTGCCCTTGTAGGTGAAGGTGTAGCCTGCTGTCTCCTTGCATTGCAGTCTCAGGTAGGTGTGTGATCTTGGCTAGGTCATTAAGTCATCTCTACCAGACTTGGACTCACAAAACAATAGACAGGAAAAGGTGGACACTATCCAGCAATGTTGCCTTTCTGGATCCCCAGAATGTTTCCAGTTTTTGACTCTGGCTTCCTATTTATCCTGTGAACTGGTCAGTATCCTTTCAATACATAGCTCTTGTGCTTTAGACTCTGAAAGGTTGTTTCCATGCTCACAAGTATTGAATCTGAATAATGTTCCTAAGGCCTGGTAACAGGGTCAGTAATTAGAGCCTCACCAGAAATGTGCACTCTTCCTCAGTTGTCTAGGTCATTGCATTTTTGGCAATGAGCTTCCCTCATCTGTCCCCCTTCTGTCCTATGACAACACTAGTCTTACTCCCATCCCAGCACCAAGGAGATGCAGTACATTTCCTCCCCTACTTGTCTTTCTCACTCGCACTGGAAACACGGGTTGGTCTTTCACCTTCGTTGTGTCTATCTACTGGCCTGCACTATGAATGTGGAATAGGTATATGAAGACTTGAATTGAATTTTTCCATTTCATTGTAATCTGGATTTTCTAAACATGTTAGCATTTTTTATCTTAGCAACACTTGAAATTAGATCTTTGGGTGGATTCTACATTTTACTCATGCTTCTTTTGTCTTTGTCATGTGTTCTGGAATTCAGCCTACATTTCTCGCTATTAAAAGTGCTCAACTTTATACATGTATTTCTCTCCTATCTCTGCATCTTCATACCTGGTACTTGCTGTGGAATTTGATGCATGTGAGACTGTAAACAAAAAGAGGAGAAAATAAGCAATGAAGCTAGAAGGAAGTTGAGTGGTTCATATTTGGCAGAAGAATGAGGTTTCATAGAAGCATATCTCATAAGAGTGAATTTTCTACTGGGCAAGTACAGTTTCTAAGAGTCTCCTATTATTTCATTAGCCTTCCCAACAAACCTGGGGGGTAAATGGGTTATTACTCCTGTTGCACAGATTAGGAAACTGAAATTTTAAGAATGAATTGCCCAGTCTGGGGATGTAGCTCAATGGTACAATTCTCCCAGGATTCAACTCATATCACCACAAAGCAAAATAATAGTGAATTTTCCAAAGGTGCACTGCTAACGAGTACTAAACCCAGTGTGTGCACATAAACCTGTCTCATGCAAGCAGAAGGCAGGGAGGGTGCAGAGGGAATGAGCAAATATCCAGATGTGACATCTGGAGGCCCTCTAGGTACAGGGTCAGTGTTAGACATTGTGATTTCTTTGTTTCACTTAAGCCTCAAAGTACTGCTATTGTACGAAGAAGCTGAGGCTCAACAAAAAGAAAAGGTTTTACCCAGGGTCAAACCATGAGAAGATGAATGGACCCCAACTCAAGCTGTGTTTGTTCCACTCCTTTGGGACACCACCCCAAATGGAAGCCATATTTTTATGAAGATCTGAAATCACAGCCTTTCCCCTGAGGTAATCAGTGTACATGCTTTCTTCTTGCTACCCTGTCCAGATTCTCAGTAAAGATTTGCAGATCCACCCACCTGAAACTCCATCAGGAGAATGTCACGTTAATTTGGCCTAAGGTTCATACAGAGGTCTACAGAATCCCCAGAAGGTGACAGACTCTCCATGGTTAGAGAATGAGTCATGCATCTGCCTTGAGGACTCTGGCAGGACTAGCATCAGAAAAGACAGACCCAGGTAACTGTGAGGCTACGCAGAGCTCAAGAGTGACCAAACTTGAGGTTAAACTCCTGCGTTTTGGAAGAGGAGCCACTGGGTTAGAATCTAGCCTAGCCTCTCCCAGCTGAATCTGGGCAGAAAATTTCACCAACTTCATGAAATAAGGATAATGAAGGTGAATCTTCAAGATTGCTGTAGCTTTGAATATAAATATAGCCTATCACCTAATTTGCCAGCCAATCCAATGTGCTGAAAGTTATTATAAAAAAGTTATCAACAAAGAATTAAGAAAAATCAGTGGTAGAAACTAAATTAGTGTTGCATCTTACAGAACACAGACTGAATGTAGGGCATGGTAGGAGGGCGCGACAGAGCAAGGGAAGCACAGAGGCAGGGACCTGGGCAGAGCAGGAAGGAATTAGGCCCAGGCAAAGACCCTAAGCGAAGGGGAGCAG
>PVKA01006985.1:39965-80475 GCA_004027165.1 Ctenomys sociabilis
AAAAAAAAAAAAAAAAAAAAAAAAAAAAAAAAAAAACGAAAGAAGAAAGAAAGAGAGAGAGAGAAAGAAAGAAAGAAAAGAAAAGAAAAAAGAAAAATGACACTGTCATAGGTAGAGATGGTCATTAAAGTGAAAAATGCTTAATTCTCATTCCTGGCCCAGCAGGATTGAGAAAATAAAACTGTAGATTTGCAAGTTTTGAAGAAGGCACAATATTAATGACAAAGTAGCAACAACTTTGACTTCTTCCTTAGGCCAAAAGAGAACTCAGAAGGGGTGTTAACTATGCCTCTACATCCCCAAAGTGCAAACGACAGAGAGAGGCTTTTCAAGCAACTTGAGAAACTGAGGCACAATGGCTGAGAAGGAGGAGCAAGGGAGTAGACTGAAGCCTGAGCCCCATCTTACTCACATCACAGGGCCTGGTTGGCCCTGAGGCTTCTCTGGCCCTGCGCCTTGGTCCTGCTTTCACTCTGGCTCCTCACTGCTCCCAGAACAGTGACATCGCAGATCTCATGAGCGATGTGCCTGCTGAATGTAATTCTGCCTTTCTGATTCTATCTGTTCTCCCAAGGCATTATCTCTATCTCCTTACTAGATTCTAGGGCCAAAACATTGCACTGGGTTAGAGAGCGAAGGCAGGGCTTGGTGCTGATTCACGGTGAGATTCCAAGCAAACCCTGAAGCCCCGTGAAACCAGTACAAGCCTCAGCTCTCCTCCTTTACGCTGTCCAAGGCAACAGCTCCTAAGTACTATAAGCATGTTATTGTACTGCGACTCATAGTTGATAGTGGCCCGCATTCATTCATTCATTCATTCATCTGTTCACTCTGTGGATGTCCATTATTTCCTTGCTATGTGCCAAGTGGCAGTGCAAGGGTGAGGAAATGCCAGTGAGGCCCTTGCTTTGCAAGAGGAGGCAGGCCACAAGCTCAGAGACGAGAAAATAAAGGAGGCCAGGTGAGGCCATGGAGAAAGCACCATGGTGGCAGTGCAATGACGATTTGACATGGGAAACCAACAGCAACCTTAGGTCAGATGGAGTGTGGCCTCTGGTGTGGTGACTTGTGAACTGAGACCCGAATAGCAAGGAGGAAGCAGTCGCTTTACAACAAAAAAGACCCTACTTCCAGAACTTTCTACTGACTGGCTAGGGTCTTTTTTGTTGTAACAGGGCAGGAAAATTCCGGTATTTTGGCAGAGGGAACAATAAGAAAATAAAAATGCTCTGATCCAAGGAACCTGAGGCTACACAAGGGGCAGGAGCTGGAAGTCAGAACTGTGTTGGCCCTGCTGGGTTAGCAATGTGCTCAGTCACTCTGGTGCCCTCGCACTTTTCTCAACACACTCACACAGTGACAGTTTTTAGTATTTGTCACGTGACAAAGTGAACCCTGCAATGCAGGAAGGCTGCCAAGAAGTTAGGAAGCAGTGCTGGGCTATGGATCCACCTTTGACACTGCCACCCTGACCCTGCTGTCCCCAAGGTATGGCAGTGTTTGGAGCTGGCAATCGGCAACCCATGAGACAACTCTAGCACTTCATTATGTTTTGTTTGTGCTATGTGTGTTTAGACAACATTATTTTAAGCTAGTGCTGAAGTCTTTCCTTTTTGGGACCAGGAAGTGATGAAATCTTAAAGATGACCAACAAATTTGGCTCCCTCACCTCTGAAAATATTGAAGCTATGGTAACAGCAGGGTCATAGTTTTAACAGTGATGACAGGCCAGTACGCTGCCTCAGCATTTGTTAGCTGGGCCAGGACTCTTTCTCCCCAGACCTCTCCTCGCCAGTGCTCACCCCAGGCACCTCACTCTTTTGTGTGACCTTGTTGACCTCTGCATTTGATTTCCAGACTTGTGCTCTGCAATATGTGAGAAGACTCCCAGAGCCCAGCCAGGAAAAAGTGACCAGAGGAATTAAGTTACAACTCCTGGCTTGAACACTCCACTGCCGTTCTGATACAATCACTTGATCACTTTCTGCAAACAGCAGGAAATGTTTGTAAGGGCTGGTACAAGACCATGGTTAAGAGGTCGAGCCTCGGTCTTAGTCCTTGTTCTACCAAGTCTCAGCTGTGGGGCAAATGTTCCAACAGGAGCTTCTTTCTCTGAAAAATGAAAATAAACATCATACCTATGTCTGCTCATACCTAAATGGGAGGAAGGAGAAAATATAATTTAGCTAATGTGCTTCTTGGACAGAAGCTTGTTTCCTGGTGAATATCCAACAGGTGGAGCTATGGTGATTATTCCACAGGAGACAGCAAATAAATCAATCCCTTGAGGAGAGAGAGAGAGAGAGAGAGAGAGAGAGAGAGAGAATGACAGAGAGAGACAGAGACAAAGAGAGAGACAAAGAGAAAGACAGAGACACAGAAAGAGACAGAGACAGAGAGAGACACAGAAAGATGGAGGGAGAGACAGAGACAGGAAGAGATAGAAAGAGAGGAGAAAGAGAGAGAGGTCAGAAGATGACTGGTGACTGACTGCATTTCATCAGCTCTTTCATCCTAATGGCAGTGTTTCTGGTGTGATTGGTCTTGAATTCTCATTTCTTTGTGCTTGAGGTGAGCTTCTTTTCAGTGTGCCTCTTCATCTCTCTCCAAATACAATGGCACACCCAGGAAGGAAACATTTTCAGGCTGCATCCCTAAACATTTTGGTTCTTGTCAATTCTATTTCTAGTCTAAAAGCCCTCACATCTTCTATAGATACCCAGTGTAAGGCAGCATCCTTCACCTCTGATTCAAAATAGCAACAGAGAAAGAAGCTGGGCACAGTTGCATAGCGAAGCCTTTAGGAGTGGTAATACACAAGCCCATGTGTACTTGCTTAAATTACTAATTCAAGGGCCGGCCTAACAGCTCAGTGGACTAAAGTGCCTGCTTAGGCAGAGCACAGTATCTGGGGTTGGATCCCCAGCATGCTGTGCTGGTCCTGCCCCCCTGGGGTGCACTGAGACAGCAATTGAGACTGGGTGTGGTGGGTGGTTCACACCTGTAATCCCAGCACTTGGGAGGCTGAAAACCGGAGAATCACTATGAGTCCAATCCACATAGTGAGACCCTGTAGACCCTGCAGACCCTGTCCTAAAATACAGAAAAAATATTTGTTAATTCAGTTTTCCAATTTAGGGACAAACAGGAAGACGGTGGTAATGTTATAGCAATATTCACTCAGAAAAGTCATCCACGGAACAGTTCTATTCAGTCCCTAGCAAGCTCCTGCACAGAAGAATCTGTTGCATGGTGACAGTTCTAGAAGGCTGTCCACTCCCCAGATCTCCTCCTCGTGTCCACTTGCACTGTCTGATGAGCACTTCCTGCCTAGGAGTCTGACGCTGTCACCAGCAAGGTGACCTCCAACCTCCTGGCATGATGGGGGCACAGCAGGGATTTCTGTTCGTTCCCTGGGTGTGTGTCTTCGTGCTCACCACAAAAGAACCACTCGGCAGTGCTTTCTCAAGCTGAGCTTTCAAAGGCTTATTTGCCATGACACCCAGCACTTGTAATTTGAGGTCATACCCTGAGGAAGAATTGCTAAATCTGTGTAAAATGTCTCTGACTCCCTTTCGCTACAGATTCTGTCAGATTATCTTTTTAAGAATCCTAAACCCGTGTTGTTTGAGGTGGCTTTAAGTGAATGTACATTCCCCGAACATTGCTTTGTTGTTCAATACAGAGCAATTGACAGAGTTCCCGGCAAAGTGAGGCACTTTGTAAGAGCTCAGTGTGAAGGACAAATCTCTCTCTTTTAATTCTGAGAGGGAGAAAGCGTGCCCTGCTTCCATGTGTTTCCGTGTGGCTGAGGGCCAGAGCATCTGATGGTGCTCAGGTGTTCCCTGCTCTCACTGGCATCACCCCGAGGGCTGCTCTGAGGCCAAGGGGCAGAGAGGGAAGAGCTGGCTCATGATGGAACAGAGTGGAACTCAGGCTTGCTGAGCTCAACCCATGTCCTCTCCGTTGTGTTTGCCCATTCCACAAACGTGAGTCCTAGCGTTGGGCTATGTTCACAAAAAACCAGACGGGGCAAAGTGCACAGGCAGGCACAGCTGCTCCCAGAGGCTGGCAGCTAGTGCTGACAACCTCCAGGTTTAGAGGGACACAGGAGCACTTACACACATAGACAGGCTCACAGGCAGCTCTCCCTGTGGCACACACACAGACACAGGCATGCACATGTCAAAAGACACAAAAGAGACCAGATCAAAAGAGTCTCCAACTCTTTTCCCACCATGCTCTCCATAACGTATCTTACCTCATCTGTTTTTCCAAAGGAAAACTTTCCTTGTCACTTTTTTTTTCCATTGCTAGAAATTGGATCTAGGATTCCTCTACCATGGAAATGTCCTTCACTTTTTTGGGGTTGTTTTGGTTTATTTTGACTTTGGAGACAGAATCTTACCATGTATGTAGTTCAGGCTGGCCTGGAACTCTTTGTGTAGCCTAGGACGGCCTTGAGCTTGCAGTGATCCTTCTGTTTCAGGCTGCTGAGTACTGGGATGACAGGGGTACACCACCATATCTGGTTTATATTTTGCTCTAAGACAAAGAGTCCTTAAAGTTGCCAAGGCTCACCTCGAAGTTGAGAGCTTCATGCCTCAGCCTCCTGAGCCACAGTGCCTGGCTTGTACTCTAGTCCCAAAGCTGACTCATCAGGCTTTCCAGAAACACAAGTGTGCCTACCCTGAACCTCCAGGAAAGAGGAGCTGTTCCGAATTGTGACCCCACAGATGAAGCAGGAATGAGGAGAAAAGGGTGATTTTCCTACAGAAATACAATCTGACACCTAGATCCCAGGAATCTGGACTTGAGCCTCTGTTGGTCTGAGGTAGTCAAAGTTACAGTTGCACACAATGACCCAGCACACGTCCAATGGCTCATGCTGTACCTATATACATGGATTCAAATAATGTGGCTAAAAGACATCCTTGCCACAAGTTGGTCGACCTGGTAGCTGAGCACATGGCTGTTGGATGGAAATGAACAGCACTGCTTCTTGGGCATTGACTGTGGAGCCTCAGTGGGTGGTTTGGCAACTGCAGCAACCTCAGGGTGCTTTGTACGCTATTTCTCCTCTGACTTTTTTACTTGCAATGTATTTTCGGAGATCACTCCTACTTACATTATGGTGGCCGATATTAAGTTCGGACTTACATCACCTGATTCATTCATTCAAGCCTGCATGCGTCCAACAGAAATCCCAGCAAGTTCTTCTGAGGTTGCCGTGGACATGTGGGTGCAAACAAGGCCAACACACTCTAGCCCTTGGGAAGCCCTCAGTTGCGTAAAAGAGAAGAGCATAGAACAGGCACGTGAAGAAAGAATATCACACACTAAATATCCTGAATGAAAGTGAGAGATAAAGAGGATGAGACCTTGGACAGCAAGAATAAATTATTAGGGCCGGCCAAATAGATCAGCAGATTAAAGCACCCACAATCAGGTGTGGGTTTGATCCCCGGGCCTGCCATGCTGGCTCCACTCCCAGGGTACACTGAGATGGAGATTGAGGCTGGGCATGGTGACACATGCCTGTAATCCCAGCCCTTGGGAGGCTGTAAGCAGGCGGATCACTGCAAGTCTGATCTAGTAGTGAGAACCTGAATACCGTATGCACCCTTCTCTAAAATACAGGAAAAAAAGAATAAATTATTAAAAGTGAATTAGAAATAAAGACAGTGGAAAACTTCAGGGCAAGAAACAGTAATGTGTTGTTAAGAGAAAGAGAAAGTTCCCATCAATATTTCAACTGCTAACTAGTGGACATATGCATTTTTAATAAAATTTTTATCTTCTTTAAATTTCCCTGTTAGCCAGTCAGCTGATTTGGCCAAATACTTATGGGACAGAAGCTCATGAAGATTGCTGCCATGTGTGGCGCTGTGCTGCTATCTTGCATGGTCACTGTTGATGTAGCTATGAAGCGTGCACATTGGCCTCATTATGGAACTTATTTTAATTGATCTCCCTGACAGCACCTGGACATTGTCTTCCCTATCTGATTGACATGGACTCAGAGGGCCTGAGGGACAAAGAGATCAAGGTGATATGGCTTGAGAGGGACAGAGGCAGAACGTGAGGCCACACCGGTCTAAGGCCCTGTATCTGTGTCCTGTCACTGCCACACTGAGACAGACAAAGCCAGCACAGCACAGAGTAAGCACCCAGAAAAGCACCGATTGTTCCTTGGTTCCTCCCTAAGAATATTAATTGCTGGTAAGAGAGAGTTAATTCCAGCCTTACAATACAATCTTCAGATTCTTTTATCTTCAGCCACAAAAGCTCTGTCTAGAAGTGGAACTTCAGTTTCTACATCTAACAAACAATTTGTCTGTAGTTAAAGGTCATTGTAAAAGCACTGTGATGGTATACAGAGGCTGTGCATCAGTAGTGGGAAGTACTAAAATTAAATATAAAGGGCAAACAAGAAAGAAACAAGAATATTCAGGGACTGTTTTGAGTAGATGGACCTACTTATTCGCTGCCCACAGGGAAACCATTTAGAGGTGGATTAGAAATCCACCCATTGCTGGTGGAAATAGTAGCTTGACGGAATATACCTACAGAAGGAGAGCCTCTGGATACCAAGCAGGACAACGGAGCACGGGCCCTGCCTGTCAGTCCACATCGACACATGTGTCACGCACTCACTTGGCTTTTTGGTTCCCCATGAGGACATGTTAAGTGCAGCCTCACCCCCAAGAGAGGCCTCTGTGCCTGAGGAATGAGTGGTCTAACAAGGGGGAGAAGCTGCAAACTATAATTCCATGCCCTCGCAGATGTGGCAACTTAGCCCAGGGGATATTGGAATTGAATGAGAATTTCATAACTTACGGCTTTGTTTAATGGTAACAGGAACAAAATTTTACCTGTCACAGAGAAAACGAGAGTCTTCTCTTTGGGGACAGTGAGGGCAGCACTGAGACTGGCATTTTCTGCAAGGTTAAGGGCAGAGGAGCTGGGGTCAGGGAATGTGACCCCACAGTGGAGACCAGCGCTTGTGAGCACGGACAGTCACTGTGAATTGGAACTCAGTAACAAGAGTGATGGAAGGGGGAAGGGCAGCGAGCACAGGCCTCAGCAGCTGTGAGCTGTGCGCAGGGGGGCCTAGATGCTGGGCACAATTCAGAGAAGCCCTTTAATGACAGTGACTGTATGCAGATCTGGTGGCCAAAGACTTTGTAGATCCTAGAGTGTGCCTGTAGCTCCTACCTGGCTGCTTCTTCTGAATCTTGCTTTCGTCTCCGATTCCTGCAGTGCAGAAAGCCAAGGGCCTTGGCCGAGACCAACAGCCAGGGAATGTGTAATCCAGACAACCCCCGAAGTCCTGGTTAACTCACTGGCCTAATGTGAGCTTTGAGTTCCTTATTTTTAGAAGGCTTTCCATTGGACAAATAGGAATTACCTGCCCCATGATCCCTCTTTAGCACCAGCCCCATCCAGGGTCATAAGCTGGGACAAAAATCAAGACCAGGAACTGTGGGCAGTCCTCCCTCCCCCCATCTGGCCAGACTTTCTCTACAGAAGGCAGAAGAATTTTGACTGACTGATCACAGTTGGTCACTGGAACAGGCCAGCCTGAGGTTTCACAATCTCAGCCAGCTCCACTGGCACCTTGCAAAGGCCTCTGGTCCCAGGTCCCTACAACCAGTCTTGAGTGACATTGGGAGAACATCTGTTGGAGCATCTTGAATTAAGTCAAGCATGCTATAGCATCCATGGGCACTTAACAGCTTGCTCTCTAAGAAACTTGGGCTTGCGTAGCAGTTATGTCCCATGCTCAGGGATCTCTACTTGGTACCAGACATGTAAAATACACCTTTGGTGAAATAGATGTGTTGATCCCATGTTGGTCTTCATCTTGATACGGTCAAAGGCTCAGACAGCCTTCGCTCTGCGCAGCAGGCCTGGCTCTGCATTCCTTGGGGATTCACTCGCTGAGCCATGCTGTGTGCCAAGTGGGAGTGAAGTCCATAGCAGGAAGGGGAAAAGACACCCAGGATGGAGCAGCAGCCTCTGGCCCCTGTGCTGTATAATCCAGATGACATGGCGACTGTACAGTGTAGAATCTGAGTCCCTGGCTTTCAATCCTGGCATGGTTATCTTCATCCCCTGGAAGTCTAAGCTTGAATTACACTTCTATCATTCCCTCTTCTAGGAATGTAGGAAACAGTCATTCCATCCCTGAGTTTCAACTATTCCTCTCATAACAGAGAAATGTTCCAACCCTGAAAATGTAGTGAGGAACCCTGATTTAAGCTCTATACAGAGAAGACCGTGTCAGGTTGCCACCCCTGCCAGGTGTGATGTATGTGCAAGGTGGAGTTTGCATTTTGCCAGCTGTGTGGCTGAGCCACTCTACCCCTGCATTGCTATGCTTTAAAATCGAGTTATCTACCAAGCTCTAATTTAATAATTGAAAGGAAAATTTATAAATGATTTTTGAATAACAATAATATTCAAAATTTGGATAAGCAATAAATATGTAACGCCCCACCTCAATACTGGAAGACAAAATTCTGATGACCCTCCTCCTTTTGACTGGAAAGGGGGTAGGACATTTTGCTCCTCTCCTCCTTGTAAATTCTCCCAGGGCTACACTTGAATTTCCTGGACACCAAGCATTATGCCAATGCATTCACTTGTTCTCTTATTTAATCTTTATGGCATCCTGGAAGTGTCATTGTCCCTGTTTTGCAGGCGGTGAAACAGTGGCCTAAGCAGGTGACAGAGTTTACCCAAAGTTACACAGTTAATAAGCTGGGGCCACACTCAGATCCATTTGACTGAAGACTCTGCAGTTGGTGTGGTTTATCCCTGAGGGCCCACATGTGGTGCAGGGGTGAGACATCCAGCTGCCATCCATGCAGGGAGGTCAGCAGCCCCACAGACAGCTGCCCGCTCAGAGCTGGTTTCTGTCACTTCTTTTTTTTTTAATTTTTAAAAATTATTTATTTATTTGGTACACAGCTTGCTACACAGCTGAGATTTCTAGTGATCCGCCTGTCTCAGCTTCCCTAGTTCTGGGGTTACAGGTGTGTGCCATCACACTTAGTTCTGGGGCCCAACATGGCATGCAGTACTGGGCATGGAACAAGGGTCCTTGCCCTTGTCATGCAGGCACACAGCCCATGGAGCTGTCTCCCCAGCCCTCTGTCACCTCTTAAGGAGCAAGCCATGAGTGAGGTAGTGGGCACTTGCCCCATTCAATCCAATCCCGACTACATAGTACTTCCCTAAGTCTGGAGAAGTATATATTTCAGCTGATATTGGGTATTCAGATTTAACAAATAAACTCAGATTTAGTGAAATTCTCAGGTAAGTTTTCATTTCAGAGAAGAAAAGTGTTTTTTGTTTGTTTGTTTAGTTTAGTTTAGTTTAAGTATCCCCTGCACAATATCCACGGGCAACTTGTATTTGATTTTCCCTGGTAGTCCTGCTCTGAGCTGTTCTTCAAGTTCAGCTGGGGCAGAACACCAGTTAAGACAGGACAAGAAAGGAGGCAAGTGGAGCCAAAGGTCTCTGGGAAACTTTACCCAAGCCTGTCAGGAGTTTCCACCTTCACCACTAATCCCTTCTTATCCTGGCTTTGAGGGTAATTTGAGGTGCACACCAGCTTCCCAGAAGAAAGTGTAAGAGGACCACTTAACTTGAAAGGATGTGCTCTCCCACCAAGAGCAGTGGTGAACCCAGGCCTCGGCATGGGTTGTCCAGTGCTGTTTGCCAAGAGCCTGGTATAGAAGGAAAGGAGTGGGAATCTATTCCAGGCTCAGCTGGCTACAAGATAGAGCCTCACTTTGCAGGAGGAGTTACATGCATATGGAAAGCTGAGGTGCAGGAGCTCTGATGCTCAAGGGGGCTGGTGAGGGAGTGGGAAGAGCCCTCAGGGTGTGAGAGAAACTGGCCATCAGGCTGGGGCTCTAGACTTTACCCTGCTCCAACAGAGAGTCACCGCAGGACTTTGAGCAGAGGAGTGACCTAGGTGTCAATGATTTAATTGGGATTTTATTTAATTACTAGAGAGGATGAGGTATTCTTCTGAGTTTCATGTTCTGTTTTTCTCATTGATTATAAAACCCTGATGTGGAAAGGATTTAGTGTCGTGCCATTGTTTGTAAAGTTCTACAGTTATATGTTAATTATACGATGTTTAAAGGAAAAGACAGCTTTAAACTTGTGATACCTATGTGTGTGTTGATGGCAATCAAAACCAGAGCCTAACACCTGCTAGGCAAGCACTCCACTGCGAGCTATGCCCCAGACAACTGCAGGTGCCACTATTTCCTTCGTCTTAAGAATACATTTTCCTATCCGGAGGTGAGAATAATTCAGGCATATTATTGAGTGAAGCATAAAAATACATATAAATCTCATTGAAAATAATAGTTTCTAACATTTGTCAATGTACTTACAATGTTTGTTTGCCCTTAACTCTAGTAGCCACCTATTTAGGTTAAAGTATGTTGAGGATGGTGTTCTCTGTCTTCTCAAATGCCAGTCTCCCCAGCACCTTTCACCAGCTCCGTGTCTCACCTGTTGTTGTGTGATGCTCCTTATCCCGCCCCAGCTTTCAGATGTCCAAGAATCCAGTTGAGGTTCACTCTGTTCCTATCCCTTGTTCATCCATTCATGTTCCAATCCTGTACCGTTTTCGTTACCATGACTTATGAATGAATGCATGAACCTCTAAAAGAAAATGCCAGCTCACTCATTCTTGTTTCACAGAATCTCTTGCTATTCTTCCAATTAAATTTATAATCAGTTGGTTGAGTTTCAAGAAAATCCCACTGAGGTTTTCAACTCAAACAATTTGAAAGGATTGGAATTTTCCCTCTAGTCAGCCTCTCCATCCAGGAATGAGTCACATACCCAATTTATTCTTTTAACTTTTTGTTAGTATATTTTTACAACATAATTACTTTTTTGTGATAGGGTTTTGCCATATAGTTCAGGTTGGCCTTGAACTCACTGTGTGGCAAGGCTTGCCTCAAATTCATTGTGATCCTCCTGTCTCAGCCTCCCAAATGCTGGAATTATAGAAATGTGCCACCATGCCTGGTCTTGGTGGTCAGCACGGGGCACCCAGGGATGGGGTTGACACTGTATGTGGTACCAGAGATCAAACCCAGTGCCTGTGATTACCTAAGCAAGTGCTCAAGTCTGCTTAGCTATCTCACAGGCCCTGTGCTTTTTTAATTATTTATGTATGATGTGGCTCAAGTTAGAGAAGCCATGAGATATTTATCTTTCTGTGTCTGATTTACTTACTTCTTATTATGGCTAAGATCCACTCCTTTTTCCTATAAATGACTCAAATTTATACTTATTTGTGGCTGAGTATTACATACACACACACACATACACACACACATATATATTCTTTATTCATCCATGGATGATCATATAGGCTACTTCCATCATTTATCTACCTTGAGTTGTCCTACTATAAATACGGAGATTACCTGCCTGATTTCTTTCTTCCTTTCTTTTTATTTGTGGGTGGCTCAGCCCACCCTGGGGTGTGCTGGCATGGCATATGGTGCTGGGGATTGACCCAAATCTTTCCTAAGCAAACACTTTAGACCCCTCAACTATCTTACCAACCCACCTTCCTGATTTCCAATGCTCACAAAACTCCACAAAATTGGAGTAATCTGTACCTTACAAGTAATCCATGCCTTACAAATAAGGAAAATAGGATCAGAAAAGTTGCCATCCTGCCTAAGTACACATGTTTCAATATGTGCAAGGTACAAATCATCCACTACTTCCTTCTTACAGCTCAAATTCTTCACCCTGCAAAACCTCTGTAAATTACAAAATAAAGAAATGTGGGATCTACTTACATTCAACAAATTCATGTTAAGTGTCCATTGCATGTCAGATATTGGGGAGAAGGACACATAAAACACAGTCACTGTTCTGAAGGTACAGAGCAAAGTCTTAGCAAAGAGAAGAGTATATTGTTGATCATAACATGGTATAAGTCATGCAAACAATAGTTTTTGTACTGTATGCTTAACAGTGCCAAGCACTACTCTAAACTCTTCACCGACATCTCATATTAACCTCAAAAGACTCCTCTGAGGTTCATGCTCTGTTGCACCCATTTTATGTATCAAAATACCAAGGCATACAAAAGTGTTAAGTAACTCACCCAGGGTGTTGCAAAAAGTCCAATAAATACAACCAGAGCCTGGCCTCAGAGCTTGCTCTCCACCCAAGGAGGCCCAGGGTGCATGGGAAGAAATGCAGGTAAAAAGGACCATAATCAGAATCATGAATGTTGACTGAGCACAGTGTAGATGCCAGGTGCTCTCTTGAGCACTTTCCTTGTGGCCGTGCAGACTCCCAACAGCCCTGTACAATAGGTATCATCGTTCCATACTACAGAAAGGAAAAATGAATTACAGGAAGATGAAGTGCCTTGAGTAGCCAGCTGGGAAGCAGCAGGCCTGGAAGCACAGCTGTACACAGCCCATGGCTCAGCTTGCGAAGGGACACAAGAGCTCAAAAGTTTGAGTTGTAGCTCATAAAACAGGAGAATCATTAAAGGGTGTAGAGTAAGTCCTGATCAGGTTTACGATGAACCGAGAGGATAGATAATGCCTGTCCTCAGCTCCGACCTAAAGTGGGAAACACATTGGATTTCTAGGATCTCATTCAACCACTCAGACCACTTCTCTAAGGTAGGTGTCATTCTTGCCATTTCACTGGTGTGGAAACAAAGGCTCTGAGGGGGATGAGTGACAATCAGTGGAGGGCAGGAACACCAACCCAGAACTCCAGGGGCTGTGGGTGGCAGGCCAGCCCTCTCCATGACTCAGTGAGGGAAGCAGCAGCAGAGAAGGGGCCCCTCCCCCAGTCCAGGGGTCCCTACCCTCACCCACAGGGGAGAAGCGTTCCCTGCCCACCAAGTAGATCAGCTCCTGGCAGTAATTAACATGAAGCATTGCAAAGAGATAAAACTTTACAAAGCATTCTCGGCATTCTTGCTCATGGTGGGAACAATATTAACTTTCATCTGGGAGCACTGATGGGCAGTTTCATCAGAGTCGGAGTAACCCCTTCAATTTCCCTTCTACATTGGAAAATCTCTACCCTCCGAGTGCAGACACCCGTCGCTTGGGTTACAGTAGGAGGCTGCGTGCTGAAAGGCTGTCCTCGGAGCCGATGCTGCCCTGAGAGCACTGCCCATCTGGAACACATTTGGGGACCAGAGAGCCGTAATCATTTGTGATCCTGAGAACGTGCTCCAGGGACAGTTCACTGGGAACTTTAAAGAAAGAGCAAAAAAGACAGACAGAGTCAACTATGTAAACACATCAAAAGGGGTTGGGGAGGAACAGCGAAGTAGCACAGAGAAAGCAAAGAACCCGGCTAGCAAAGAGTGCTGCAGAAAGGACATTTTTTGTCTCCATTTTGCAGACAAGAACACTGAGGATCAGGAATGTCGCATAACTTGCCCAAGACCCAGCCATAGCTAAGCAAAGAAGAGCATAATCTGTGCCACCCAGGGACAAACACGAAGACATACGGACCTTTGAGGTTATTCAAAAAAATGTGAATGGAAACAAAATTCGCTGTTTAACATCCAACTTGGTAGAAAATAATGATTATACTAAATGCTAGTAAAAATAAAATAAAATAAATAAATGCTAGTAAAGATGAGGAGCAATGGAGACAGCAGCCCAGCTCTTATACCAGTTTAATTGGGTCTGCCTGCTTAAACAATAATTAGGCACTGTATTTCAACTGTCACACCTGTTTTCCTACTGTTTGACTCTACTGTCAAACTTAGAAACTTAACTATGAAAATAATCTGAATTATAGACAAGGCTATATTGCAATATTCTTTCTAATAATATTTCTTAATCAGAAAGTATCAGAAAATTTAACAACATAGAAAAAAAAAAAAAAACCGCTGCCTCAGCCAGGGGCATCCATTCCAAAGCCAGGTGTGGTGGCACTGGGGAGGCTGAGACAAGAGGATCAACTTGAGTTCCAAGCCAGCCTGAGCTTCACAGTGAGTCCAAAACCAGCCTGAACTATGTAGTAAGACCCTGTCTCAAAAATCCCCTCTTCTCCCCCACAAAAAAAAGTCATTGGCACAGACCTTGATGTTTTTAGTCATGAACTCTTTGCACCATCATGGAAAAACTGATTTAACTAAAATAGCAAGAGTAAAGAGCTGTTTTGAAAGTAACATCTAATCTATGCCTGAGGTGATGCAAACAACATTCAAGAGGTGAGAGAGAAACACCTACTGAACTGAGGGTAGGGAGGTAGCTCAGCAGCGTAAGTGGCTGCTTTGCATGCACAAGGTCCTGAGTTCAATCCCTGGGTACCAAAAAGAGAAAGGAAACCAGTTTGGTTGCGTCAGTGCTGGTTAATTTCTCATGTGGCAGTTGATGCAATATTTGCTCAAGAAAGAAAAAAATTATGCTCATAAAAAAAGATGGTTCTGTTATTATATTAGGTCAAATTCCTCCAGGGCTAAAAATATGTTAAGAACTTCTGGAAAGCTCCATTGACTCTTTAAATTACCACTGTGGGACCATTGAATGTTAAAATAACAATAATAGTAGTAAAGAATTGGCCAGTAAGTTAATATTGCCTCCATATTTACCACGTGAACTCCCAGGACATAACTGAAGCATTAAGACACTCTACCCCAACAAGGCCAAATATAGAAGAGTCAGAGTCACACTGTGTCACCAGCCTAGTATGGACAACTACAAAATGCAACTTATAGATTGCACTGTTTTCTTATGAACTTCTGTGTAGAGGGCTGGCATTCATTAGATTATAAGTGGGACTGACCTGCTGCTTAGGAAACCCTGACCAGAAAGCTGATCATCTATGGATGGCTTGGTGTCAGGCTCCCCGCGGGTGGAGTGTGCACTGCCAATGAGACTTAGAGCATGTACAAGTCTCCCTGCATTTCCCACCGCTGAATCTACCCCCCCACCTTCTCAAGCACTGCAGCTCAAGTATTAACTTAGGCATGAGATCCTGGTTTGGATGCCATTCTGCTGCCTTGTTCTCACATTGTCTTCTCTGTTGCCCATGGGAGGGTAAAGCTGTGTCTAACTTGTGAGGTGTGCTCACCAGCAGAAGGCAATGGCTTTGACATTTAACACCATCAGAGCAAAGCACATGGAGTTAGTGCAGTTCTCTTAGAGAAGAGCCTCCCCAGGGTGTGCAGAGGGCTGGCAGACTGAGATGGCAGACTGGAGACCACTTAGAGAACTGAGAAAGTGAGACTCAGCTTAGAGTCCAGGGAACTTGAGAGAAGAGAGAAGGACAGAGATTTCAAGACAAAATCAAATAACACACAGCCTGGGAGAAACATTGGAGCAGGAGCCCAGGCTCAGTAGTGGAAGCTAAACTACAAGGCTTTATAAATCTTCCACAGGGGCACAACTGGTGGGGACAATGTCTCTCATGGAGAGACTAGCTCAGGAAGAAGAGTCTGATGATCTCTGTAGATGTCTCTCCTTCCCTGAATCTCCTACCTTTCTAACAGAGTGAGAAAGGGGTACCCAGGAGGAGAGCTGATTTTAATAGGGCAAAGAAATGGGCTCCAAGGAGAAAGAGCTTTGGGGGCTCAGGGAAGACCCTTGGGTGTAGAAGTTGAAAGACATTTTACAAGTTGATAATAAGGTGACAGACACCTAGCCTGTTTCCCTAGGAGGCACCAGGCTGCCTCCCTATGACTGGCTCTGACATATTCCAACTCCTCAGCACCCAGTACAGAGCAGTACCCCCAGCCCGCAGCCACCTGTATTTTCCCATTTGCCATTTGCCTTGACAGAATACCTGAAGCTGGCACTTATAAATAAAAGAAGTCTGTATAGCTTACAGTTTTGGAGGCTGAAAACCCAAGATCAGGGAGGCCTGGTCTGTTTAGCCCCTGGGAGGGGGCAGGGGGATCCCCTGAGCTGTGTCACACAGCATGGCCATGGAATCAGGCCACAGTGCTTATGAGAGGAAGCACTCACAAGGCATCAGGAAGCCAGAGCACAGAGGAAGACCTGTCTTGCTGGTCTGTTATTAGCCATCCTTGAAGGAATTACTTCATTTCATGAGACCAGCAGTAATTCCTTCTGAAGATAATGTGCCTATGTCCCACCTTTTAAAGGTTCCAGGACCTCTTCTAATACCATACTGGGGACCAAATCTCCAACACAGGGACCTCTGGAGGACACACACAAGCCATATCCAAACCATAGCACCAGAGCTCTGTAGTCATCCACACATCCATACTTTAAACAAACTCCCAGCTACCAGTCTGGGATGTATAAACTTTGAACTCTATGGACAAAATGTTGGGGTGAGATATAAGATTGCGGGTGCTCTTCCAATTCTTCTGCAGGCCTTTTCCACAGGAGCCTGTAGTAGCAAGCTTGGTGGGAAGGGATAAATAACATTAATAGCGTTTCTAGACTCTCGCCCCTGGTAACAAATGATGCATATGTCTTTGCTTGCAGAAATGATGATGGGCATGTGATTGATTTTCAAAGTACAAATTTAGCCAGGCATTTCTTGGTGCCTCTGCTGAGTGTTTCTCAGACATAGCCCAGCTCAGGACAATAAATATTAGTTAAAAATGAATAACCATTATTGCCAACATTTTCAAGGGTATGTTCATGTTATGAAACTAGCTGGCTCTGTGTCATTCGGGTTCCCAGTCACATCATTGATCAATTCCAATACCCAGACTACAACTAAGGCTTTATCTTCCCTGAGAAACTCACAGGGTATTATATTTTTGCTAACATGACATGAAGGGGTAGAAGAGAATCAATAATTCTGCAACCACTAGCCCTGGAGAACTGTGAGGGCTGCTTTTCATGTTTTTTCATTTAATCAGGGCCATGGTTGGGCAATGGGATATGCATCGCTTCATTTTGCAGATGAGGAAACTGAAGTTCTGCGATGAAGCAATCTGGCCAACGTTGCCTAGCAAGCAGTGAGTGGTGCAGAGCCCCAAGCTGGTCTACCTGACCCCCTCTTCCACTTATGGACCTGCTGATCAAGCAGGGACAAAGGGTATGAGTCTGCGAGTCTGTGTGTAGGGGTGTCCGGGGTGTGCAGGGGTGTGTGGGTGCACCTGTGAGCCTGTGCAGTGCATCAGTGTCCATGTAGTCTTCTCAGCGTGCTGCTGCCTACTGGTTCATGGCGGAGACTGGGTTTCAGAGCCTATAAAGTATTGTCTGCTATGCTCTGTCATTCTGTGGCTCCACTGCAATGAATATTGTCGTATTCATCTGGATATGATTCCTCTACTTTGTCCTCTTGTTCTCTGATTTAGACTAGGAATGTGGAGCTACCATGGACATTCAGTCTCCCCAGGTATACTCAGCCAAGGCTGCTACATAGATATACTCCTTGGTTTGTGACAAATCTATGTCTAAAATCCTGTATCATTTGAAAATGCACCCAAACATCTTAGCTTAGCCTTGCCAATCATAAATAGGCTCAGCACACCTATATTGGCCCACAGTGGGACATTCTCAGGCATGGCACATAAGGGTCGCCTGGGAAAGATCGAAATCTGAATTTTAAATATGATTTCTACCACATATGTATTGCTTTTATACTACTTTAGTTGAAAAGCATAAATGGAGCAATCCTTACCTGGGGACCACCTGTGGCCAGAGGTGCTCATTTCACTGAAATACCTTTTTATCCTCTTTTTCTTCGGTACCAAAATTTCTGATGGTAACTGGGTCCATGGACAAATGATAGTTCTTAGATTCCCTGCCAGTTGGGTGTAAGTAAGTGACTAAGTTATGGCTAATGACACAAAAGCAGAAGTGCTCTTCCTGCCCTTTCCTTCTGGTGTGGAGGCAGATGTGACAGCAAGAACTCGGGAGGATTTGCTGAGCCGGGAATTGCAGCCACATGATGAGGATGGCAGAGAAGCAAGAAAGTGAGGCTGGGTCCGTGATGACCATGGCACTTTATAAGCAGTCAGGAATGTTGCCTGAATATTGCCAGTCTGCAGCCGGATTCCCCTTGTGCGAGAGAAATAAGTCTTCATCTTGTTGAGGCTACTATTATTTTGGAGGAATTTGGTTTTTGTTTCTTGCCATCTGCACCTAAACATAACCCTACATGGAAACTGATCTTTGCTAGGAATACTAAGGACATCACCATGTGCATTTTCCATCGTGTACCCCCAGATTCTAGTCTAGTGGATTCCCTGCAATAGAGACTCAGGCAGGGATAGAAATTTAAAGTTCAGGCCAGGGAGATATCTCAGTAGCTTAAGTGACTACCTCACAAACTCAAGGTCCTGAATTCGATTTTCAATTTCACCAAAGAGAGGGAGAGAGAACAAGGAAGGAAGGAAGGAAGGAAGGAAGGAAGGAAGGAAGGAAGGAAGGAAAGAAAGAAAGAAAGAAAGAAAGAAAGAAAGAAAGAAAGAAAGAAAGAAAGGAATAGGCTGGGAAGATAGCTAAGAGAAATAAGGACATGCTTGGCAAGCGCAATGTCCTGAGTTCAATCCTTGCTACCACCAAAAGAAAAAGGAAATTCAGAGTTCAGAGGCACCTTAGGAAGTAACCAGACCATCTCTGCCACTGCCTGAGGCTGGCATTATCATTTCTGCCTTACGATGTGCTATCTACCTGGTGGGTCATGAGTTGGTGAATAGTCTCCCCTCCCTCATCAGGGTACCTTTCAACTCTCTGCAGTATCTGTCACTTCTTTTTATTCTTCCCTGATTTCCTAACCTCCATCTTTCCTAGAGAGATCTCTAAGGCATCTTTGTCAATGCTTCATCTGGACTATCCCCATCTCCACTCATAAATACATTTGGAGTCACCCTGGCCCATAGCCAACACACAATCACACTAACAGCCACAATTTTATGAGAAAAAAAAAAAACTTTCACATTTCTTTGACATTTAAAATCATTTTAACATCTGCAAGTCTAGAGATTTCCTTTAGAACTGCATATTTCTAGGTCTCCGTGAAGCAACAACATGAGCAAAGGCACAGAGATATGAAAAGACAAGGCATTCTGGGGACATAGAGAAACTACCAGTGGCCCTTACCTGAAGTCAGTGGGCACCGCTGAATAGGGACAGCACACCATCCTGTTCATACCATGCTATCCTGCTTCTTTATCCACTTGTAACCTGCATGGCTCCTGGCATTTTGATCTCTTAGAGTATACAGTAGATCCTAAATTCCTTAGCTGGCAGATGTAGCTATCAGCCAGGATGGATCCCGTGATGCAGTGATGATACCCAATCCCCCAAATATCAGTGTTTGTAGCAGGTTTAACTATACACATGCTATTTGACCATCATAGGTTGACAGAATGAAGAGCGCTCTCTTCACACCAGAGTCACCCAGGGATGCCCACATAACACAAGGCAGGATGAAGGAATGTGCTAATCTAAGCAGTGATCCAAAAGCATTGCTCAGTAGCAATACCTGTCAATCATTCCCACATTTCCTGGGCCAAGAGAGTCCCCCTAACACTACTAAGTCAAAGGGTAAAAGAAGAAGAATCTATCATTGTCTGTAAGGAGGAGGATAGTTGAGTATGAGCATCTTACTGATGACCTGCTGTTGTTTGAAGTGCATCCAGCATTATGCGTTGAACCTTCAACCCACCATGCTAATAGATAAGGTGAGGGCCCACCTCTGTGAGTGGACAAGTGCTCTGCAAAATAGCTGAAAAGAGGCAGCGTAAGCCCTTCATACCATTTATGCTTTCCTCCACATGAAAACAGGTTTCTCCATGTCCTCATATGAGGACACAGCAAGAAGACTGCCACCAGAAAGCAGTGGTAGTGTCTTGGTCTTTGACTCTCAACCTTCCTAACCATGAGCAATATATTTCTATGAATGATCTGTAGCTTTCATTGTTTTGCTGTTTTTTTGTTTGTTTGTTTTTAGTTTTTTGAGACAGGGTCTCTCTGTATTTCAGGGAGGTCTTGAAGTCACTATATAGCCCAAGCTGGCTTCAAACACATGGCAATTCCCCTGCCTCAGCCTCCCAAGTGCTGGGATTATGGGTGTGCACCACCACATGCTGACCTGATCCATAGAATTTCATCACAGCAGTACAAATAAAGACAAGTCCCCAGGGTACATAGCTCTTGTCATCTGACTCATCCATTTTGACAGCCTCAATGTCTATTCTATCCCTTGTCCCCAGGCTCCAGCCATACTAAACTACTTGGAGTTTTAGGAATGTCCTCTGTGTATGACCTCCAGCTCTCCCTACATGCCATGTACTGAGCTCATGAAGTCATCCTCTACTTCTCCAGGAAAAACCTTGGCCATCTCTTGAGGCTCTATCCAATAATTCCTAACTAGGAAGCCTGATTTCAATACCAAACCCACCATGTACTTAGGTTGTTGTGAGCTTCCCCAGCACTTATCTCCTGCCTTATGACTTCCTCAGGAGCCTGACTTCCCCATTAAGATGGGATCTCCTTGAACAAGACGGGGAGGAGAGATAGTAAATACATGGTGAAAGTAGCAGATTGTGCCCTAATGGCAAACTCCAAGGCCAACAGAAGAAGGGTGTACAGGAGGAGCTGGAAATAGAATGTCCCATCTGACAGAAATATAGCCATTCATTCAGTGACTGGGGCCATGAAGCTTTGGGGCCAGCACACCTGCACCTTTCAGTCCTTCCAGAGAAATCAGACATCCACATATCTATGAGAAAGCTCCTTACTTTTTAATATCTTAAAAAGTCTTGGAACACACCACAGAAGGCTTTTCCGCCAACACACCTTGTGTAGGCCTTTGAGACCAGGCAGCATGGATAATAATCCTGACTAATGCTAACTGGTTGTACAGCTTTAGCTTAATTGAGTAATCTCTCTGAGCCTCAGTTTCCTCTTCTGTAAAATGACATTAATAATGATGCTTCATGGTATTGTCATGAGGATTAAATGATGATGAACTCACGATTAAAGCAGTTAGTACAATGCTAGATCCTTAATAAGTACTTAAGAGTTGATTATTAATATCATTAAATAATTGCACATATAACTATATAATTACAATGCTGATAAGGGTCAATGAAGGGAGAGGTGAATATAGCAAGCTCCAAAAGTAGCCAGTAGGAATCTCACCTACTGACCAGGGTAAGAGAGTCCCTGAGAAAATAACAATGGAGGAGAGAATAAATTAATACAACAAATAATTTGGAGCACTTGCATTTGCAGCAAGTTCAAAAGCCATAAAGAAGGAAGAAATCAAAGATAATACTGAAGGGCCAGGGAGATGGCTCAGTGGAATAAGCACTTCCCTGGCAAGCACAAGGGTCTGAGTTCAATCCCCAGTTCCACCAAAAAAAAAGATAATACTGAAAATGGAATATTCTATGTTAATTCTGTGGCAACCAGCCCTGTGTTGAACTTTTTCAAAAATGTTGATCAATTTAAGGCCTAACAGCTTTTGTTCATTTCAAGACCTTGTTTGTGATACTCCTGACCCCATGCTGAGGGCTCAAGAAATGCCCTGCAGAAAACAATGTGACATCTGTAACTGTATAATTGTGTAATGTCAATGGCCCAGCATAAAGAAGAAATGATAGAGGAGACCTCAGGGGACTAAATTAAGCTGTATCCAATTCTCTCAGCTTTCAGTGGTCTCATGGGGTCCCAGCAGAGACACTTGGAAGTGCAGAGAGGGGACTCTGACTCAGTGATTGGTGCTTGCCTCTATCTCTTGCTTTAACCTCACCGGGACTTTACATAGAATCTGCACACCAAAAAAGTTTGAGGTTGTCTTCTCAGATCCAGGGTGTATCTAGATACTGAGCTGCCCTTTGATGCTGGAGAAGGAGGGTAGAAAGTTACTATTCTGAGCTGGGCGTGGTGGCGCATGCCTGTAATCCCAGCACTAGGGAGGCTGAGGCAGGAGGATTGTTGTGAGTTCGAGACCAGCCTGAGCTACAAAGTGAGCTTAAGGCCAGCCTGAACTGCACAGTGAGACCCTGTCTCAAAAAAGACAAAAAAAAAAAAGAAAGTTACTATTCTGCACTGGGGGTTGGGGGACCACGGAGTTCTCACCAGATGGAAGGTCTAGGCCACCATGTGAATTTTCATTCTGTCATAAAATTGTCTTTTGGAAATCTGCAGTGTGAAAACTTTCACCCCCAACCCCACCCCACCAGAACTGAGCATTGAATTCAGGGCCTTTACACTGAGCTGCATTCCTAATCCCTCTTTATTTTTTTATTCTGAAACAAGGTCTTGCTAAATTACCCAGACTGGGTTCAAACTTTCAATCTTCCTTCTTCCGCATTCCAGAGTTCTGGGTAACAGATGTGTGCCACCATGTTTAGCTTGCATTTTTAAACTTCCTTATTTTATAGATGCAATTATGTAAATTCTTTATAGAAAACTTATAAAATATAGGTTAAAGTAAAAGTGAAAGGAAGGGGGCAGGAGAGAAAGAAGGAGGGATGGAAGGAAGAAAGAGAAGACATAGGAAGAGAAAAACAGCCCCTTCGAATTCTGCAACCCAGCAATAGCACTGGTCTCCATAGCTGCAGGGCTTCTCTAACTGTCCCTGCATTGTATGTGACTTGGCAACTCACAGTTTTACCTTAACAATTGGCCTCTGAACAACTGTGTGTAAACCAGTATGTTTGTAAATAGCATTAGTTGTAGAATGTTCCATCATACGAATACAACATAACTTACTTAGTGAATTTCTTTGAAGTTCTAGATTCTTTCCAAGATTTCCTTATTAAGAATTGCTGCCCATTTTGGGAAATAGGCATGTAAATAAAGTGGATGCCAAATGAAGACTTCGGGTCTTTTTAACAAAAACGTTTGCCACTTTATGTCATGCCAAAGCATGTCTGCCTGTTCAACAGAACTGATATTGCCCTCAAGGGGAGCAATAGTCATTGAGAGAAAGAAAGGGAAAAATCCTTCTCTTTTTTTCATATAAAACAAAAATGTAAGCCAGATGGGGTGGTGTAGGCCTCTAATCCCTGCACTCCAGAAGGAGGCAGGAGGATCACAAGTACAAATCCAACCTAGGCA
The DNA here is from genome assembly GCA_004027165.1 of Ctenomys sociabilis. Lineage (NCBI taxonomy): Eukaryota > Metazoa > Chordata > Mammalia > Rodentia > Ctenomyidae > Ctenomys > Ctenomys sociabilis. Next base: position 63,011 of record PVKA01006985.1, read on the forward strand.
ACTTAATGAGACCCTAATTCAAAATAAAAAAAAATTAAACAAGGAATGGGAATGTAGTTCAGTGCAAAGGTCCAAAGCATAGATGGATGTATAGTACAAAAAACAGTTGCATGGTAAATCAATATCATAGTAGTACATTTTCATGGGGTAATGAAGATTAGCGATTAGAAAGAAAACTCAAATTTCCTTAGGAGCATGTCAGCGAATAAATGGCTGAGAAATGAGAGACACTGCTCTAGGAATTTAGAGTCCACTCAGTGCAGACCTGCAGTATTTCTGAGCAGCTTTATTATTTCATAATGATTAAACATTTCTAGCCTTCAAATGTCAATCCTGAAGAGGTGAATTCCTGACTAAATTAAGCAGCATGTGACTTTCATTTAGCAGTGAAGGATGGGGCACAGAGCTGTTGTCCTGGAGGCTATAATGGTCCTTGAATATGGTCCAGAGCAATGCTACATGCTTGGGGCAGAGCAGGCATGTCCCAAGACAGCTCCATAAACAAGCAATTGAGGTGGTGAATCCATACATATAATATCCTCATTAGCTCCTTTGAATTATGATTATCATTTTCTATTTGCTTATTTTTCCCACAGGTGATAGAAGCCTTAATATGCCAATAAAAAGACATCTGAAGAGATTTTCAGAGAGAAAACTCAAAGCCCTTTATAAACATTAACTCATTAATTCTCTTCTCATCCTGTGCAATGAACAGCTTTCATGTCTTATTATCCCATTATACATGAGAGTAACTGAGACCAGCAGATTAAACGTTTGCAGGAGCATCCAGAACAAAGGCTTTGCAGCTCACTAAACCTGCAGACAGGAGAAGAACAGAAGATGCACATGCACATGTCCTACTGTGTGCCAGACAACAGCTGCAGCACCTAATCTTTAACCTGCATTCCACTTGGGGTCCTCTGTGAACAGGGCCACTGATGAGCTCTTCCCCAAGCTGCCACCCAGAAACAGGAGTGAGACTTGCCCCCAGCTCGGCTCACCACGCTTGGGCACTTCCTCTCCTGCTGCAGAGCTGCTTTTGCTTGTGTTTCAGGGCTAGGGCTGGAATCCAAGGCTGCCACATGTTAGGCAAATGCTGTGCCTCTGCACCACACCCCAACCCTCACAGCTAGTGTGTTAAACACAGAGAAGCCAACTGCTTTTCACAGAAAGGTGAGACATTTCCCTCAACTCTTGAGAAAAGCCAACTGGGGAGATGCAAAAGGTGTCAAAGGCGCAACAAGGTTTTGGACCTCAGCTCCCAATGAGGAAGTGTAGTGCTGTGTGTTGCTATTGTGAGAGCCCAGTGGCAGATCAGCCAACTGAAATGTTGCACTCCAAGTCTCACCAGCTCATCTACACTGGAGGGCTGGAGGAATCCATCTTCGGTGCCAACATTTTTGCTATTCTGACTGTGCTCAACGCATCTCTGTACCTGCAAATAAGCTTTGGTGTCTTTTCTTGGGGAAATGGAAAGAGGGAGAACATACAAAAAAATCAACAAAAGCAACTGCCCATTGCTAAGATCTGAGGCCTGAGACCAGCTTCCACTGGGAAGACAGGCTCCAAGCACCTCTGGGAACCGATCATCTCAAGTTACTTGGTATTCATCTATAGAATTTCTCAATTATGTATGACTAATTTTTCACAAAGTCATTATTTAAAGCAATTTGTTTCCATGTGAGAGACAACACCTTCTCCTTCCTGAAAGGTGGGCGGGGAGAATGTCGAGCCACCATGCTTCGGCTTGAGTTATTAAGCGGTCACAGGAGTTCAAAAGAAAAAGCTAATGAACAGGTAAGTCATCACATGTAAAATTCCTTCACTATATTATCAAAATACAAATTAATTATAGATAACATCAAACAAGTTCTCTTTAATGTATGTTTTTCCCAGAGAAGGTAACGAAAATAGTGCTCAAGCTGTGGGAGGGCAGATGAGGAGTACGTACAGGGATCTTTTATTAAGGTTGGCGGTGCTTCACTGAAGATGTAGTGGCGAGGAGGCTGTGAAGGGCCCTCTGCAGGCTCCTGGGACATGCAAACAAAATGGACTTCATGGCACGAGGTGCTAGCTCCAGTGTAATGTCCCCATGGGTCACTCTCAGTGTAATGATAAAACAACCCAAGACAATTGTAGCAGTAACTGAGAGAGATGTTGGCCAGGAGAGCTTGACAAAGGCCAAGAAGTTGTCATGGCCTTAACAGGGCTTTCATTCTTGATCTTCCAAGCAAGGACCAAGCAAGGGAGCTCATGATTCACCTTCTTTTGGAATGGGAGAAGGACAAGAAGTGCAGAGCAGAGAGGGCCTGGCCCCCTCCACCCTCCACCCCCCCCCCAGTTGTATGTAATGCTAATATTCACATGACAGCAAACATTTTCAAAATAATAGTCCTATATACTTAAGGTTAATCAGAACGGGCGCCATCCAACTTGCGAAGGTAGCAATTTTCCTTCATTAAAGCCAAATCAAGAAAGAGAACTTTGGGATTCCTCAGGGCTAATTACAAGGTGTTAATAATAACAATATAATGGCAGCAATTTTCCAGCTTTGCTCAAACCCATAATCTGCTTGAGTGCCTTATAGGATTGTCTGTGAGTTTATATAAAGCCATGTGTTAGTCCAAAAATGTTTTCAGTAATTTCATTTTTACATCATGTCTCTCCTGAGTGTTTACGATGATGTGGTAATTGGTGGTGGAGAAGGTGCTCTCTGGGGAAGAGCAAGTAGCAGCTTGACACTCACAGGACTCCTTTGATTTCCCCTGAAGTGTATCCTGGGAGGGAGCCATGTGTCCAGAAGAACAAACTCAATGGCCTCTAAATGCACAGGAGCTCTAGGGAGGGCGGATGCCCATGACCCTCAGCTTACCCAGACCTTTTTCCCCAACAGTGACCCTGTAAGAGAAAAAAGACTTGAGAATAGTGTTGGAACGATCAGGAGACCCTTGACAGCTTTCTGGGAAAGCAGGGGAGATGACAGTGTTTCAATGAGCTTGTCTGATTCCGACCCCATCTTCCAATGACGGGCATCTGCTGCTTCAGAAGTGACACTGAAAGTTCACCTTGGTCAATGTGACTATTTGTTTCACTAGTCTGTGCTCCATGTGACCAGCTGCACAAGACTTTCTTAGGATTTTAACTCCACAGAGATGCTCAGGTGTTCTTAAAGCCCAAAAAACCTTGGAGCTGGTATTGTAGCTCAGAGGTGGAACAGACTTGGAGCTGGGAGTGTAGTTCAGAGGCAGAGCAATTACTTAGCATACTGAAGGCCTGGGTTCATTCCCAAGACAAGCAAGTAAGCAAGAAAGGAGAGAAAATTGAGAGGGAAGGAAGGAAGGAAGGAAGGAAGGAAGGAAGGAAGGAAGGAAGGAAGGAAGGAAAGAAGGAAAGAAGGAAAGAAGGAAAGAAGGAAAGAAGGAAGGAAAGAAGGGCCCCCCAGAAAAGAAAATTGGTTGATGAGGACAGCTGTCCTTTGCCTTCTACCCACCTCCTCTCAGTACCTATGGAATGATTAAACATTCATTTCAAAGACACTAGCTTTTTAAAGCCAAGAAATGTAGCATCTCACTTTCTTCCTCTCTTTAGACTGCCTAGGGGGGAAATTCTTCTAAATTTTGGACAGGAAAGAACAAAATTGTCTGGCATTGCCAAGTTGGGGTCTGAAGCCAGTTTTTTACAACCAATTTCTAAATCTGATCATAAAAGTTGCTGATGGAAAAGCTCAAACAATGCAAACTCCGTGTGGTTTTTGCCGACTGTCTGAGGATGCCCAGGAGATGCAGCAAACCAAAGAAATGATAATTTGTCCTAATTGGGTTAGAACCATGGATAAACTGGCACCATCTGGAGTTCTGCTCATTTAGGAGTTTACGAGCAAGGACACTAAGATCTTCATTCTTTTGGAATGTGCGAATTTTTCCTTTTTAGTTCTCCAGGGTGAGGATCAGACAGAGAGGGCAGCGGAGGTGCGGGGGAAGCAGGGGAGACTGCGAGGCTTTCCATGTTTGCTCCTAGCAAAGAGAAAATAACCCTCATTATAGCACTGTCTTATGATTCAATTGAGACTATGGACAGCAGAGTGTATGATTTGAGCCATGAAAGTTCAGTGTCCTTAAAGACCACAGAGGTCTTCCTGTCTCCATTGTGCTGAACTGGGGATAGACAGCCTTGGCCCAGAGAGAGCAATGGATTTGCTCAAGATTCCAACTAACACATGGCAATTTTTTTCCACCAGCTGTATTACACCCCTAGTTTGTTTGAACAGCTTTGAAGGGAAACCTCAGTTTGAGAGGCCACAGGGGTACCTAAGAGGTAAAAGTTGAGCAATCCGTGGCCAGCAGGAGTCTTGCAAAAGAATTAAATATGCAAAGTCTTCAGGGAGAGAGGTGTTGAACCCTTGGCGGACTCTCAGCTGCCTCCCCACGGCCGCCCTTGTACTCCTTGTTAACAGGATGCTAATTTTGTTTGAATAGCAAAATGCCCATCCTGGGGGGGATAAATCATGGATGGCCTAAGCAAACAGACTGACCACATACCAAATTCGGTCCACAAGCTTGCTTTCCATACAGCTGCAGAACTAAAAAGTGTTTTTATAAGTGTTTTTAAAAATCAAGACAAGAGCAGTCAGGAAATAATCAACCAAACTATGTGAAATTCCAACTTTTATGTTCACAAGGTTTGACTCTCCCTGCTTGTGGAGGAACGAGAAAGTCCCCCAGACTGGGGATTTCAGATGATAAAGGAAGGCCTGCCGCCAGCAAGCCAAGGAGAGCCAAGTCCTCCAATCCTCCTCCCAATGGTTCCCAGGCTGCCCCGGGCAGTAGGAATGGCAGCTGAGCCCTGAATCGTCCTTTACTGTAAGTTTATCCCAAATTCTGCATGAGATTTACTGACACTAAAATAAAAAGTTTTTTCTAGGGGCCAGGGACACATAGAATAAGCACTTGCCTGGCAAGCACAAGAGCCTGAGTTCAATTCCCCCGTTTCACCAAAAAAAAAAAAAAAAAAAAAAAAAAAGTTTTATCTAAAGTTTAAATCTAATTGAGCCTGGAATGGAACTCAGTGGTAAAGCACATGCCTAGACATGTCAGGCCCGAGATTCAATTCCTAGCACCAAAGACAAAAGTCAAACTTGGTTGAGCATTCATTCCATATTCTTACAGACAGAATCTGACAGCCTTTGACGCACCTATTTGTTTATAAATCTTTCATGGTTGCTTTCTTGCAACTGAAGTGGAATTGAATAATCTCAACCCAGGCACTATTGCCCACCAAGCCTGACACATGTACCATTTAGTCCTTTACCAAAAATGCCTACTGACCCCTTGTATAAACTAATCGTGGCATGGTGTCTTAATTTCCCTTTGCCAATGGGCATGTGTGTGGGGAGACTAAGGAGGAAGTCTGCTGGGGACCTACCTCTAGGAAAGAGCTCTCAATTGGCAGAGATAAGAATAGCCCACAGAAAAAGCCATTTCAGTCCTGTTTTCCTCTTCTTGTGCAACGGAGGAGGCCAGGGTACAAGGCTGTGAGGCTTGGAGGTGTGGCAGCTATTTTATAGAAACTCAGCCACATAGTCACTCAGGATGAGGTAGGAAAGAGGTCTAAAGGAAGCGGGGCACTCCCAGCGACCAGCTCCTCTTAATCAATTTGTGGTGGTGGTGGTGGTTGTCATTCTGCTTATTTTGTTTTTGAGGATTTAATCTAGAGTTTTACCATTGGGCTCTAACCTTAGCTCCCGAGTCAGATATTTTTTGTTTTCAGTTTTTTAATTAAAATACATTTTTATTCAAAGCATCTTTTAAAAGTACAGCATGTTGTTCTGTGCTGTCAATTCAGCCAACTACAACTTAGCCGTATGAAGTATAAAACACTTCAAAAATTTAAATATAAACCACATTTTTAAAACAAAAAGCAGTCATAACACACCTGAATTTTTAGACACCAACATATTTTGCCCAACTAAAGTACTCATATCAAAAGACAGTACTTTTAAATCCTTGTAAAGAATTATAATAGTTTCTTAAACTATTCCAATTATACAAATAAAAAGATCTATGAATATAACTTTTATGGTTTACAAAAGCTGACTGGAAAAACAACCAAACTATGTGAAATTCCAACTTTTATATAAACAAGGTTTGACTCTCCCTGCTTGTGGAGGAACGAGAAAGTCCCCCAGACTGGGGATTTCAGGTGATAAAAGAAGGCCTCCCGCCAGCAAGCCAAAGAGAGCCAAGCCCTCAAATCCTCCTCCCAATGGTTCCCAGGCTGCCCCGGGCAGTAGGAATGGCAGATGAGCCCTGAATAGTCCTTTACGGAGAGGACTTTACTGTCCTTGCTTTCTGAAGGCCTTAGATTTTTTTTTATTAGTACATGTTTGCAATACATAATGATTGCTTTCCTCCTGGGAGTTGGCACACCTACATAATGCACTTTATTTGTTTAATCCCTTTCTCTTTCCCTCCATACTGGTCCCCTTTCCATTTATAAAATACCTAACCCCTATTTCCTATTATCTGTTACTATTTTGTTTTGTTCCTTATATATGTTTTGGTTTCACATATAAGAGAAATCATCTGATATGCAAACTTGTGTGTGTGATTTATTTCACTTACTACTAAGGTATCAAAGTATACCCAGTTTCCTACAGATAACTCAATTTTATCTTTCTTTGTGGCCTAGTAGTACTCCATCATACATGAATATCAAAATTTTTATCTATTCATGTATTGATAGATATATCGGTCACTTCCAATATTTAGATGTTGTGATCTGTGCTCCTGTAAATATGAGAATGCATATATCACAGTATATATCTTTAGCTTGTTAGGAAAGATATCTAAAATGGAAACAGCTGGGTCAAACAGAAGTGTTCACATAGGGTTTGTGAAGTTCAGGAAAAACAGTGCATCATTATGTTTATAAACTGCTTAGTTAGTATTTTCTTCAATTACAAACAAACCTATGTGACAATAGTCAGATTGGCACAAACTGAAAATCTATCATTGTATTTTCTAGCCTCTGACCTTCAGAGATTCACCTCCATTCCACAGTATTCAGCACATTCCAGCATCCTCAAATGTCTTAGGCCATTGCAACATCAACTCAAAGTTCAAAATCGCATCAGTTCAAAAGACCCCAGTCTCATTATCTTAATCAGGTATGAGAGAGACTTCAGGTATGGTCCATCCTGGAGCAAAATTCCTCCCCATCTCTGGACATGTAGAACTAAAAAAAAAAAAGGTATCTGCATTTAAAATGCAAGGATCAGACAGGCACAGGATAACAGGCATAGGCATTCTTGTTCAAAAGAGAAGAAAATAGAACAGAAACGTGAGGAGTTACCAGCCCTAGCAGTGTTGAAATCCAACTACAAAACAATTTTCTGTGGTTCATGACTGTGACCCCTGACATGCATCCCTGCCCTAGGGATCACTCATCTTTTCTTTTTCTTTTTTTTTTCTTTTTAATTAGTAAGCCTTCAAATGGTTTTATCAGCTTGTTCCCTACCTGTAGAATTTTGTGAGTTCAATTACCTTCTTCCATGTCATCCTTGGGCTGCCATTCCAAGCTAGAAGTATGTTTGTTGATTTAAAAAAAAAAAAAAATTCTGTGGAGCCTCGTGGACTTCCTGTGTATGTCGCGGGAATTCACTCATTAGCCAAGAGGCTCCTTCACAGATCTTTCTTTCATAATTCCATCTTTATTCCTGGCTTCTGCTGTGGTGGTTGAGGGAATCCATTACTGATTACACCTTTAATCTTTTAAAAGAATTTTCTGTGACAGAGGACTCTGCTTTATGATGCTTTTGAGACACTATCAAGAGTTAGCTACACCCCTTGGCTTTCTCTTTAGAACATACTTTCTTGACAGCAAAACTAATTTTTAGCAGCTTTTGATAAAATCTTTTATCATCCGGATAAGCTGAGAATTTCCAAAATCATGAAGTTCTTGTTCCTCTTTTAGTTGATAATTCTTTCCTCAGCTCACCCATTTCCTCTCACAGCTTATTACAAGAAGCAAGAAGAAACCAGGATGGGCCTTCAACACTTCCATAGGAAATCCCATCAGCCAAATACCTCAGTGTAGCTATTGGAAGTTCTGCTTCTATAGAAATGCAGGATGGAAGTCAGCTGACTTTCCTGGTGCTGTATGGAAAGAATTCACTTTCCTTCTATTTTCAATAGCAGGCTTTTCTTCCGGGTCTTCACCAGAAGTGCCTGTTACATCTCCGCTCCTACCAACAGGCCCCTTAGAATGATTTGAGTATCCTCTAAGACAGCCCATTTTTCTTTATGATGCTCCTTGCTTCCCTTCTGAATCCTCATTAACATCTGGATTTCTACACACAATAGCTGTTAGTCCCGCTACTGGTTTTTATTGCTCAATGAATAAAAAAAATCACAGACCTATACTATCATTCATTTATACTCTTTAATCTATCAGTAGTGACAGAGTCTCAGTGTGGTGGTGCATGTCTGTAATCCCAGCCCTGGGGAAGCTGGAAACAGGAAGATCGTCAGGAATCTGGTCTGTGTAGTAAGACCCTGTACCAAATACACAGATGAAAAAACAAAATGTAGGTGAGTTGGTTTCAGTGAAATTTGTTTCATTTATAAATGACTGTATCTCATTTTAGTTTTTTTTTCCCAAAATAATTTCTTAGCTTCACCAGATTTACAGGGTACAAAAGTTTGAGAAAGCCAATATTGAAGGAACAACAAATATTGACCACTGGTAGTCAACTTTTATGTTACTTACAGACAAAGGCAATCCTTAAGGGTTCATGACAAAAATGTCCTACCTGATATATCAGCATAAAAGCTCTAAATCTGGATTTCTGGATTGTGTCTTAATCCAATTTCAGTTACTATAACATAATAATTGAGACTAGATGATTTCTAAAGTACAGAGGTTTATCTGTGCTCAATTGTGCAGGCCAGGCAGTCCATGAGCATGCTATGGTAACATGAAATGTAACCAAAAGACAAGTGAGCACACCTAGAAGAACCAAAACACAAATGATAGTCCTGACTTACAATAACCACCCTCTCTGCACCCGATCCACTCTCATTAAACCTGCATTAATCTCTCTGAACAACCTTATCACCTCTTAAAGGTCCCAGCATGTCTCAACACTGTTACCCTGGGGACATTTCAAGTTGAGTTTCAGAGAGGATAAGCCATATTTAAGCCATAGCAGATTCCTAATAGTACCTCTCTCATGAAGCTGGAAAATCCTTTGTTATTTAATGGCCAGCATATTATACTATGGGATTTCATAACATGATCCTATTTCCATGGGTGTACGGGAAAAATATTACACACTTAATTATTATTCGACAAATACTTCCTGATGTCTGCTTTGTATCAAGACTACAGAATCCAGACCTCCCAGTGGGACAAGTCACTTCTTATTAAATGTCACTGCCCCAGGGAGGTCTTCCCTGCCTACCTTTCTTATATTATTCCCCTTCCCATTCCCATGTTACTCTTTGTTGCAACTTCCTTTATAACTCTAACCCACCCTCAAAGAAGCTTACCTACTTACAGTTGATGTGTCTTTATCAAAATGTAAGCTCTGAGCCCACAAGAACTTTGTGTGGGTCCCCACTGGGATCTACATCTGGGTCTTGACACACATTTGCAGGATAAGGATGGGCTTGTCCTAGCCTCCAAGGGTCCACAGTCCAGGAGGGCAGTCAAATGCTAACACTGCCCTGGAAGAAGTGAGGTGATGAGGTGGGAGGGAGATGCACAGAGCAAGAGCGAATTGATGACCTTGAAGAGGCTGCTAGTGAACCTCAGGCTGAGTGAAAAGTGCTCAGGAAGAAAGCACAGAGGAGACAGAATGAGGAAAGGTGTTTAGGCAGGAAAAGCCATCGTAATGAGACCAGTTCAGAGTCAAAGAACTGAGTGAGCTGATGGACAGTTAAGTGGAAATTATGGTAGATTAGGGCTGTATATCCCAGTACCTGTAAGGAGCCAGACAGAAACTAGATGAATAAAAAAATTAGTTATTAAGTAGTAAATAACATTTGTATCCCATTCCATGTCCCTGGACAATAGGGAGCCACAAAGACAAGAAGAAAATGTGTACAATCTAAAAAATATGGGGGGGGAGGGATAGCTCAGTAGAATAAGGGCTCACCTGGCAAGCACAAGGGCTTGAGTTCAATCCCCAGTTCTCCATTATATATATAAAATGGAGCCAGCAAGATACTCAGAGGAAGAGAACTAAGTGCCTGCTTTGGTAAGTGCAGGGACCAGGGTTTAGTCCCAGGTCCCACATGCCACACCAGCCCTGCCACCAGGGCACACTGAGCTGGCAACTGAGTCCCACCATGGTGGTGCATGCCTATAAGCTCAGTGCTGGGGAGGCTGAAACAGGAGGACCACTATGAGTCTGAGCTGCATAGTGAGATCCTATACCAAATACATGAATAGAAATAAATAAAAAAGTATAATGTCTAACCAGCTCCACAGGTCTGCTACCATGCTAGGATGCAGGCCCAAAGTGTCCAGATCTTAGGATTTTTTTTTTTTAAGTTGGTGATTTTCTAATATGAAAATAGTGGTAGCTGATCCAGATATTAAGTATTTTACAGGCCAACTTTCTTACAGATCAAAGAAAATCTGTCCTTTGGAAGATACAGGCCTAAGATCATCTGTACCCTTTCTAATCATTGTAAAGAGCCAACAATTTAAACTGGACTACGTAGTCTGCTCCAAACTGGGCTACGATGATCAGATCTGAGTAGGAGGAAGATCTTCTAGGTTCACACTGGGTGAAGAGCCCTAAGTGAAGCCAGAGACTAGCCAGGAAGCTGTTGAAATAGTCTAGCAAACTCTGCTAGGGACACTACAAAAGAAAAAAAAGAGAAGTGCTATAACATATATTTAGAATAAAAATCATCACGATTCTACTTCTAGGACATGAACTCCATAAGATTTGGTTGAGCTTTGGTCTCCACTGGGTCACCAGTAACTGCTGGCAGACACTCCACAAGCATTGGTCAGTTGCATGATGGGTAATGCTAAAAGCTAGTTCACTAGCTAGAAATGCCCAGGAGACAACTTCATAAGTCAGAAGCGAGATCAGGTCTGACGTGGATACTTGCATTTGAGTCCTACAGTAGTGAGGACTATCTTTGAAACTAGTCTCTTCAGAAGTAGACAGCTCTAGAATGTGACTAATCCTTATTCTACTTTCAGAGTACGGGAGACACATGACAGGCTTGGTGTTTAGATAGCGTCAGACAGACCTACTGGGCTACCAAGACCTGAGTAGTACCATCTCCATCTGACCCCCATGGCTGATTCATCTTCTGCTCTGATACAGTTAGTTCAATGCCATTCTAACAGCTCCTGCTAACAACCAATTTCAGAGGGACTATGTATTGCCCCATTGACAGGCCTGAACACCAGAACTCTACAAATATAGGATATTTAGAACTGCTAAAAATAAAAATAAAAAAAAAAAAATTACTCTATGCTCTATTTTGGGTGTTCCCTCCAAAATTCAAGTTGAAATCAGACTGCCATTGTAACAAGAGTAAGACATGAGACCTTTATGAAATCATTAGATTGTCAAAGTATCATCATCATGAGTGGATTAAAGCCATTATCACTGAAGTGGGTAATTTAGCATGGGAGTGGCCTTCTGATTAAAGGCTGAATTTGGGGGCTGGCAAGATAGCTCAGCGGTCTAAAGCGCCTCTCAGGGACCACGGTTCGATCCCCAGCACCACATGCCATGCCAGCCCCTCCCCCCAGGGCGGGCTGAGCTGACCCCCCCCCCGCAAAAAAATAATCTGTGATGTGTAGCGAGGCACTGTAATAAATAAATAAATTTTTTTTAAAAAAAGGCTGAATTTGGCCTGATTTTTCTCTGTTTCATGTACACCCTTCCTCACATGATGATGCCCATTTCACGTAGCAGGAAGCCTGTGATGGTTACCTGATTGTGTCTCCGTACGTAAGAAATGTCCAACTAAACTTAATCAGCATAATTCTGGGTGTGGCTCACAGGATTTACTGAAATCAGCAGACCTACACCAGGAAGGCTTGTCACACTGATGGAACAAAGGGGAAATGAAGAGGGTAGGCTCACTTCTGTTTCTCTGGAGGAGCTCTAGTCTTTTTTTAAAAGTACTATTAACTAAAGAGAATACAAAATATTTTTTTAAAAAATATTAGAAATGATACAGAACTTCAACAAACAAAACAGTAGGAGTTTAATAGTAGCTGCTATATCGTGTGATGTTGGAGTTCTAGCCTGTGGTACAGGTCCTTTGGCTTCCTCCCGAGGATTCTCACAAGATTCCACAGTGAGCTCCAGGCCTCAGCCTTCTACTGGATGCTTCCTATCTGCTACATACAGAGCCCTTTCACACTCTCCCACACCTGCTTCTGGAGGGTAAGCCTACCTTGTTATTCCTTATATATTAATAAATATTGTATTAAATCTGTTTCCCTGGCAAGCATTGAGTGATATGGGGTCCTTATCAAATGCCATCACCTACAGATATTTTTGGTCAAGAGATAATAGCAGAGGTCAGATGGCAAAGGACCCAATGGACAGCAGTAGAATACCTTTGCAAAGTTAGTATCAGGAGACACAAGGTTACCTAGCTACTATAGCCGGAAATGACCAGGCAGGATGTTTTTTCTCAAGACCGAGGTAGCTTGACTGCTTTAAGCACTCTGGTTTTGTCTTGTGCTCCCACATATGATCAGTCTTCAACTTCAGTGGTTCCCAACAATCACCAACTTCTAGATGTCCCAGCCTTCAAGAATATAAGAAAAAACTCTCTGTTCTTTATAAGTTAATCTCACACATTGTGTTATAGCAGCAGAAGACAGACTAACACACAGTCTGTCCAATCTGAAAACTTTTAATCAATGCCTACAATGAGCAAAACACTAAAACTCTCCAAGACCCCAGGCAGTGCAAGGCAGCCATGCTATAAGTTTGGAAAGGGCTCACATCCACTTGGATACCTGCTTCCTGTGTGCAGCACCTGGAGCGTTGTACTGAAAAGACATTCCCAGAGACAGCAACCCCACCTGAGTCCTGTGATCTATAGTTTCCAGTAAAAAAAAAAAAAAAAAAAAAAAAATGTTTCCAGAAATTCAAAAGCCTACTAAAGGTCACATAGACAGGAAACTGCAGGATTGGAAGTATTCCCATCTGGCCAGGTTTACTTGATGTGCAGGCCTAGGGGGTCAAAGCATGCCTATTTCTAGACATTATTTCTCTCTGGTCTCCTGCTCCCCTCTGAGACCTTGTTGTACACCCTTTCTTCCCAAGCCACCCACGAATGTGATGTTGGATCCACTGTGCTCCCCCTGCTTGGCACTTAAATCCATGACTGCCTAGAGTTTGCCTTAAAATGTCTCTTTTCTTCTCTTCATGAGGCTTTGAGAGAAAAATAAGCAGAGGTGGTACCGCCTCACCCCTCCCAAGCCCTGACTCACATGGCCCAGGCTCGCTGACATCAGCACTAGAAGCTCTGAGGAGTTTACCCACATTAGCACTGGGGTTGGAAATCAAAGGTAGCTATTTTTGGACCCAACTTCAATCACTTTTCCTTGGAACCCCCTCAAGGCCAAGAGAGCAAATAATTTAATATGATTAGATTGAAACAATCCCAGAAATTGGTCTGTTTATACACCTTGGCACCATTTTTGACAAGGGTATGAGAGTAATCAAAATAAATGTACTTGGCCGAGTGGGTGTGAAGTGTTCCATTTATTCTGGCCTGTTATGCCATCTCTGGGCTGGGGACAAAGACTCTGCTGAGAAGGAACTGTGTTGGAAAATCCAGAGCGGCTGGAATGAAAACCTGTCCACCTTGGCCACTTCATCTTTTCTGGGTGTGATTTGGGTGTTCAGACCCAGAATCCAGCAGGGCAGCCTCCAAAACACAGGTAACTGGTGGACTTGCCCCTTGTCTAGCATTTTCTGGGTTTTCTGTCCTCAAGGATTGCATCTTCACTACTAGCCCAGCTCTCTGCTTAGCTCCACCCACTAGAGTCACTGAGTGTATGGGGGCTTTGCAGTGTTTCAAAATCAGCCCCTCATTTCCACTCCTCCTGCAGCCACCACTGCTCTCAGCTTCACATCTCAGGCCTAGCGCATGGCAGTGGCCGCCTCACCTTTCCCCCTCCTCATCCCCCCCTCTCCAGGGGCCCACCTTCTCTGGGCTGAAGGCCAGGCTGCTTCTCAGACAGATCTGTAGACTCACACCCAGCAGAGGGTGAGGCTGGGAGGTGAGGATCCCTGAGCACAGAAAGGGCTGCCAGACACGCAGCCCACGTGTCCTGGGTGGGCCCTGGGGGTCTCTGGCTCCTGCTCTCCCTCATCAGAACCTGAGCTTCATACCCAACTCTCTTGCAGTTACCTCAGAGGGGCTATACCTAGGCTCAGGCATGAGGCTTTTTTGTGTCAGGAAGTGTTTTAGAGTACAAGCGTGCCACACAGAATGATATGGAAATACCTCCTATAGTCCAACACTTTTATGCTGGCTTTCAGTCATTTGCTTAGAAGCAAATCACCATAGACAGAGCAAATGCTCCTCGCCATCTGCCACCCATTTCCATCTCTGCCTTCCAAGAAGCACAGAGTATCTTTCCCATTCATTTTCTTGAATTTTACATACCTCTGTGTACAAACAGAATTGACTGCCACCTAAATGAATGTACAAATAGAATTATTGTATTTATATAAAATGCCATATTCCTCTGTATTGTCCAAAATATAAGACACATCAGGATGTATGAAGAGACAAAGAAGTATGTCTTCCAGCTCAGCCCCAGACTCCCAGTTGTTAGCTCTGAGGACAATCATTGCTCCAAGATAATCCATCTGACACTTTCTTTGGCCCAATTCTAAGCATCCTCTAGAGCTGATTGGTTGCTTCTGCCTTCTGTGAAGTGCCCCTGGGTCTGCAGAGGAGTTTCAGTTCCCCTTGCATGCCCCTTCAGTCTCCTGAGGCCTCCTCACCCAAAGCTGGGTGTGTGCATGCAGAAAGGAGGCTCAGAACTTCACAGCCAGCCTGCAGCTCCCTCGTCTAGCCCCTGCTTCTGCAGGGCCCCAGGGATGCTGGTTTTGAATGCCTTTGCCAAAGCCATTCATTAGTGTTAGCAAATTACTTTGCCAACACTTTCCCAGAGATGTCTGAAATCCGAGCAACATCTGACTGTATTTGTGCCTTTATTCAGTCTGGATCAAACATGAGCTTAAGCCAGACAACGCTGTTGCATTTGATTTAGAACAAGTAAACAAATCGTTTTTTAAAAAATATATTTGTACGAATCCGAAGATAAGGTTATGTAATACAACAACCATTGTCAAGTTCCTATTCTTTCATTTAGTGAAATTCTGTATCATTTCTAATGTTTTGTTTTTATTTTCTTCCTTTTTCTATTTTCTATTCTCCTTTTAAAAAAATAAAATATGCTCGTACTCCTGCTGCCCAGCAATGAGCAGGCAGCTTTCTATTGAGGCCCCAGTGGGAACAGTTGCTGGCTATGAGACTCACGGCATGGAAGTGCCAAGACCTCATGAAGGGACAAACCCACCCCATGGCAGACTCTTCCATTCCCCTCTTTCCTAGGAATGACAGAATGAAAATGCTTGACTTTCTATTCTAATACAAAGGAGAAAGAGACATCCGGTTATGCTTTTCATGTGACCCCTAAAAGTTCAGGCATTAAAACTGTCCTCAGAGCCAGGTGTGGTGGTGCATGCCTGTAATCTCAGCACTTGGGAGGCTGAGGCAGGAGGATTGTTGTGAGTTCAAGACCAGCCTGAGCTACAAAGTGAGCTTAAGGCCAGCCTGAACTGCACAGTGAGACCCTGTCTCAAAAAGACAAAAAAAATGTCCTCAGATGCATAGATTCATGGGCCTAGAGTTAGCGCCCTTTGGGCTTACCAGGATGACAGGAGGTCACCAGGTGGGGTGCCTGGGATGGCATTAATAATTGTCAGAAGAGAGAGTCTAACTGGCGACGTGTACTGGCTCCCTGGGTGATGGCCCCCATGATGGTACGAGGCGGCCAGAGGCTTCAGCACATGCTGAACTGATGCCCACACTGTCCCCGGGGATTCCCCAGGCTCTAGAATTGTGAGCTAAATTATCCTCTGCTCTCTGTAACTTTACCGGTCTAGCCAGGTGTGGTAGTACCTGCCTGCAATCCCAGGACTTGGGAGCTCAAGTAAGAGGATCACAGGTTTAAGGACTGCCTGGGGTACACAGTGAGTGTCAGTCCAGCCTGAGCAAGAGTTTGTCTCAAGAAGACAGAAAACTTAAATCCCCAACCTGTGCTGATGAATCATAGCAATGGCAAATGAGCCACCGCATCATACAGTATTAGATTTGCCTGAGCAGAGTTTGGGGCTATTGCCACATGATTGCTCTCATTCATGAAAACTGTTATTTAATTCAGTGTAGCAAACTTAATGAGCATCGACTCCGTGCCAGGCACTATAACACATTTTCCCATCTATTACAACATGGAAAAGCACATATTGTTAACATTTGCTATCGTTCTTATGATTGCTCAAGACCTATGGCTATTGTCAGGACCCATTGCTTCTTGTGGGTGCTCTCCACTTCCTTACTGAGAAAGAAGTCATGGATTTATCGCCACAGTCCCCACCCAACCTTATTTCTCTAATAATGGTGTCTCAGTCTTTCCTTTTAGTTTTTTTTTTTTTTGGCAATACTGGGGATTGAACTCAGGACCCTGTGCTTGCCAGGCAAGCGCTTATTCTACTGAGCTATCTCCCTGGCCCCTCAGTCTTTCCTTTTAGACATCCTCCTGCTCACTCATAGTTCCCACAGGTCGGGTGTTGTGGGTGACATAGGCACATCAGTCAGGGATCCTCCCTCTATTGGCTGTGAGTTAGTTCAGAATGGACATCGAACCTCCTAGACACCTAAAGGGGAATCAAGTCCTCAGTACAACCCTGCCTGAAGCCTCAGTCTACCTTTGGCATTTACTTATAGGCACCAATAATTTTTCCCTTTATTCCTAACCCAGTTTGAATTAGGTTTCTAAGGTTTCAACCAACTGAGGCCCAAAACTGCACATGGCACCTTCACAAGGTGCTACTGATGTAGCTGTTAAGTAAGATGGGACATTGTAAGAGTCCTCTGATGGTCACAACAGAAGATCCGACTTTAGGCTTGGTGTAGAGTGCTTAAAAGCAGACTTTGAGGGGGCCAGGGAGATGGCTCAGTAGAATAAGCTCTTGCCTGACAAGCAAAAGGTCCTAAATTCAATCCTCAGTTAAAAAAAAAAAAAAAAAAAAAGCAGGCTTTGGGCCCTGGGCTGTTAGAGTCACAGTTCCACAAAAAGAAAAAGATACAGACACACATGGGTTGGGGGAAAGGAGAGAGAGAGATGGGGAGAGGGAGAGACAGAGACAGACAGATGAGAGAGACAGGGAG
>PVKA01006986.1:0-14283 GCA_004027165.1 Ctenomys sociabilis
TATTGAATCTTTGATATAATTCAGCTATATAAAAACCTGTAAATATAATATCATGTATGCACCTTGTACAATACCAAAACGTTATGAAAACAGTTTGCAATGTATTATTTCATCGACTCTGTATGGTTATGGTGTTTTGAAACTGTCTGATTGACATTTGTATTTCAATAAAATAAAAATAAATGGAAAAAAAAATAAAGACATAGGCTACTCTTAAAAAAAAAATCTTGCCTCTCATAGAATTATATAGAAGCACGGCATTATCTATCCCAACTGCACTGTCCATACACTCACATCATGATTCTTCCTTTCTATATCCCTTCCTTTGTCTACACCTGTCAAAGGTGGGCACTCCATTGTCATTCAACTAACTTAGGTGCTTGAACTCAACACCACAATCCAACACAGTCCAGCATTCTACAACAATAGTGAGTTATTCAAAGAAGTTGTCGACCATAGCCATTTACAGCTCAACTTATTATTATGGCCCCGCGGTGTATACTTCATTTTTATACTTTTCTGCAGGATGGTTAAGACCTAGACAGAGCAAGACCTATATACCAACACATGTACTTTTTGTTTCTTATGAGGCCAGTGAAGTCCCCTCAGGGTTTATCTTGTAGTCCTGTACCTTATTCTGTAGATCCTTTGTCTGTGTCATCCATGTGGATGAGTCACAGTGCTCTTAATTTTTGCAACACACCTAAATGTGAATATATTTTGTACTTGTGTTAAATATCTTAATCTAAATTTTCCTGAATCATCTCTTTGCCTATTTTCTCCCCTTCACTTTAAGCATTCTTTTTTCTCTACGATTTGGACGTGAAACATCCTGAATTAACTGCAGACTACTCAAATTCATCAGTATCCTTCTTACTGACCAATGCCCTGGGAATTCAGCTGGGAAAGGTTGCAAACATTTGGTGTGAAATGTCACTAACTATCACCACTTTTTCATTGTTCACTAACCACACAAGGGTAACTTACAATTGGGAGTTTTTCTCTTCTTTCTTTCTAAGAGAATAAACCTTCAAACTCCTATGAGAAGAAAAGTAGTCATTTGGCTTATGAAAGAGAGAGAGAAAGAGAGAGAAAGAGTTTCTAAGATATAGAGATATAATTTTATCTACCATTTGTTTCAGTTTCAGTTACCTACATTGATCCCAAAGAATTTTCTGTGTTCCTTGGCTTACTCTATTGCTGAGTCATCTTCTAATCACCCTTCTGTTGTTGCTGCTATGATTTTTTACTTCTCATTTCTTTGTGGGATTTTATAATTAATAAACAAAAACTAGGCTGGGGAGATAGTTCAGGGCACAATGCCTTCCTGGAAAGTGCAAGGTCCTGAATTTAACTTCTGGTACCAAAATTAATAATAATAATGATAATAATAATAATAATAATAAGTAACCTTGCTGCTAATATCTGAGTATGTCATAATTATTTAGTATGATGATATTTTTCTTTTATTTACTCTAATCTAGTGAATATTCTTAGAGCACCAACTAAAGATTAATGCTTCATGAAAGAAATGTAAATAAAGTGGCAGAACTAGTAAAACCAACAACTACAATTATATATCTGTCTAGATTGATTTTATTTATTTTTTAATGCACTTGGCTGTTACAGAATCTCACCACACAGCTTGGACTTATAGTGATCCTCCTTCTTTGAAATCTTTTTTTTTATTTTCCAGAATCAAGGATTGAACTCAGGCCTTTGCGCTTGCCAAGGAAGTGCTTATTCCACTGAGCCATCTCCCCAGCCCCATGATCCTCCTTCTTTCAGCTTCTCCAGCACTGGCTTTACACACATGTGCCACCACGCCCAGACTTCTGGCAAGTTCAGCCTTCTCTAGGAATGGGGCTAGCACAGCATGTGGTACCTGGGATTGAACCATGGTTCTGTGCTTGCCTAAGCTTGCCTAAGCATGCACTTTAGTCTACTGAGCTATCTCACTGGCCTGTCTAGATTGATTGATTGATTATTGACTCATTGATTGAGGCAGCATGTTGCTAATTCAAACTCACCTTGAATTCACTATATAGCTCAGGCTGGCCTGGAACTTGAGCAGTCATCCTGTGTTAGCCTCCCAAATTCTGAGATTATAGAATTACAGACCTGGGAAACCACCCCTCGTCTAACTACAATCTTTTAAAGCAGAGAACTCAAAGGATATTGAATTAGGAAAAGCCTATAAATGTTATATAGTTTCAAATCCTGTTAAGTGAATAATTGTGATAGACAACAATCTGAGGTCACTTCCCTTCTCTTCTGTCTATTGAATTAAAGTAACATTCAATAGCCACACTAGTGTGATAAAATCAGAATCCTTTTGACACAAAATATACTATTATTAACATACTATTTTTTACTCATTGTTCAAAGTTGGTGCTAGATTAGTTCAAAGTTCCTTAAAAAGATCAGTGGTCCTAGGTCCCAAATATTAAAGTATTTTCACAATACTTTTTTTTATTTTTGCAAAAGATTTCATTAGCAAGCAGCAACAAAAATTACATAGAGTTTCTATGCAACCATTTTTCTTACTCTCTGTATTTCTCTACTGTTTTTCACTGTCTCCATACCCCCCTACTTCTGATCTTAAGTTGGAGCACACTGTACTAAATTAGTAACCAATAAAAGTGATTTCAAGATTTATTGGCTCATAATTGGCCTTTAGAAATTAATTTGGTAAAAATCTATCAGAAATTGTGTATTGAATATCTATTTTTTTGCACTAATGTCCTTCTTAAATTGTCTTTCAACAATATCCCTGAACCAATTGCTTTCTTTTTATATGTTTTATACATTTTGTTTTTTAATAATTTTATTGAGAAACAACAATGAGAGTTTCAAAACCGATTAGTAGGACAGTTTCAATAATTAATGGATTGCATATTGTTGTCTTCTTTATGGTTATTCATAGTACAAGATGCAGACATGATATCCTGTCCACAGACACTATTAGAACAAATCTTTCTCCATCTTGTCAGATAAAAAAGCTACATTTCTTGTTGTATAGGTCTTGCTTTATCTTGGTCTTAACCATCGAGCAGAAAAGTATAAAAATGAAGTATAAAAAGTAAAGCTGTATTAATATGCTGAGCTTTAAAAGGCTCAAGTCAACAGTTTCTAACATTGCCAGTCCTATGGAAAATACTATTATTTATTCCATGACCCTTAACATTATATCTGAAAAAGAAAACATAAAGTACAATAAGACATTTCAATGTTTGTCCGGATCTATTTTAATTATTCCCTGATAACTATTATGAATGTTATTGGTCTATAGCTCAGGAAACTTCATTCAGTAACCAGGGGTTACTATCTATACCTTATAGAAAAATTTAAGTCTTTTGTCTACATAATTGGAAACACTGTAATAGTTAAGAATAAGACACTGAAACTCAATTAACTGAGTCTAAATCTTAACTCTGACCTTCCTGACTGTATAGTCATGATCACATTTCTAACATTCTCTCTGTTTTATTTTCTCCATATGCAAGATTAGGACAATGGCAACAATATTAATCTGAAGATAATTTATGTTGAGCACTGGCCTATGGCATTATGATTATCATCTATAATTGTTACCCTAGATACAACATGTCAGAAGAACAACACACGAGATTTATCTTTGGAAGGCTATTCATCCCCTTCCTTTACTTTGTTGCGTATGTTGAGTTTCCTTTTGAGATATAAGAGTCTGATTTCCTTTGATTATCAGAATAATGTAGTAGTTATTATTATTATATATTTAAGATGAGCAAACTGAATTTCAGATGTCAAGTGACTGCCCAAATTCCACACTTAAATCCAAGTCTTTTCATCATAAATTATGCTCTCTCTCCATTACACCAAATGGCCTTCATATGCATAGCAAATGACAAGAAATTGTCAGTCCCAATTTGCGCACATTTTGTTTTAATGAGATGACTTTAGTCACTGTCTTTGAAGAGAGTACTGATAGAAGTGAGTCTGTACAAAGATATAGCTAGGAAGATTAGCTCAGCCCAAGGCAATGCTATGCCATGCAAGCAGGAAGAATGCCACTCTTGGCAGTGACTATGGCTTTAAGTGATCATGTGGTCCAAACCGTAGTGAGCCTGAAGCCTGGTTAGGAAAAGAACAAGTAAGTCTTTTGAATAAATCATAATGTCATTCAAAACAACTGCCCAAATTTATGATTTAAAATATGTGTACATGTTTAAGTTTTAAATTTAAGATTCATCCAAAGAATTTCCTTTTGGAGCAATCTAATTTGAATTGAAATTCTATTACTTATATCAAAAATAATCCTGACACATAGGAATATTTAAAAATTTGTGTAGCATGTAATGTATTTTCTTTTTTAAGAGTCAGAATAACTTTATTCCCTTTGGGTCAGGTGAAGTTAAAACTTCTGGAACTGCTTCTTGGTGCCGGCGGCCTTGGTGACCTTAAGCACATTGAAGCGCACTGTCTTGCTCAGGGGTCTGCACTCTCCCACTGTGACGATGTCGCGACCTGGACATCCCTGAAGCAGGGAGACAGGTGCACCGACATGTTCTTGTGGCGCTTCTCAAAGCGATTATATTTGCGGATGTAGTGGCGATAGTCTCGGCGGATGACAACGGTCCTCGGCATCTTCATTTTGGTCACCACGCCAGACAGGACCCGCCCCTGGATGGAGACGTTGTCGGTAAAGGGGCATTTCTTATCCAGATAGGTGCCCTCGATGGCCTCTTTGAGGGTCTTGAAGCCCAGACCGATGTTCTTGTAGTACCGAGGGAGCTTCTCTTTGCCAGTTTCTCCCAGAAGGACCCTCTTCTTGTTTTGGAAGATAGTCGACTGCTGATAGGTGCGCTCTGTCTGAATATCCACCATCTTCCCAGCCCAGCGTGTAATGTATTTTCTGAAAAACAGCACAGGTTTATGCTTTATAAATTAATTACCTTCATAACATTGTAGGTCTTAATACGCAACTTTTCCAGGTGAAAAAAATTAAAGATTCAAATTTTGGTAAAATAATTATGAAGAGATCAAAAATACTTAAAGTATCTGAAGAGTCAGATTGCTGCCAAGACTTTTTAAAACTGGTTTTGTTGAAGTCAAGCTTAAGGGTGTGGCCTTAGGTATCTGTGCTATCTTTATCTCTTTTATCTCCCATCCTTCTCCTTGGGAAGGAGGGACCTTACGAAGGCAAAGTACATCAATAACAGGCTTCTTAAAGCCTATCATTATTATCATAGGGTGGGATCTGGGGCAAGTAAATGCTCACATATGTCCAATGTCAATCTGTAACACATAAGGAAAACAGTTACGCTATCCTTGACTGAAAGAGAAGCAAGAGAACTGGGAACATGAAACCTGATGGACAGAAATAGAAAAGTGGCAGAAAATGTAAGTGGAAAAAGAACCAAGTTCCTTCACTGAGGGATAAATTTACATACTGAAAGTTGATCATTGGCAATTTCCAAGAAATATCTTGGTAAAAGTATTTGGTACCCAGTCCCCTTTCTCCTAGTATGATCATGAGTGACTACTGCTAAGACCAAAAATTTGTTTTCTGAAACCATGATTCTAGATACTATGCAGCCCCAGTGTAGAACCTCAGAGGCACAATTATTCCTCAGCAGAAGATGGCAGTGGTATAATATGAAGAGCTATTTGAGGGTTGAAAGACTATAATGATCTTCACAGAACTTGCTTTTCACTTTTTTAAGTGTAAGAGCTATCTGGCAATGCCTAAATATAAGGAAAACTTCTGCTTAAAGATAGAGCTTGGGCAAGACAGAGCTGCTAAGAACTGCCTGAGTTCTTGACTTCTTTGAGAACTCAAAATTTTTTCATGATAATATTAAATACTTCTTCATAATTAGATGTTCTTTCTGCATCCTATTTTTTAAGTGCTTTACTTTGAAGTCTTCTGATATATAAGCAATAGGATCTTAAAACTTAAGAGATGTTTGTGTTTGCTCATTTTGCATTCATTGTTTCAGTCTAAAAACCATTCCTGAAAGTGTCCTTAATATCAAAAGATAGACATCATGCAAGTTTAAATTTCCAGCATAGAGATTTTGTTGAATCATGCAATTTGGTAAGAATAGCATGAAGCTGATTTGCGGTCCTGACTCTCTCACCCTATCCCCTACGAGATGGGGGAGGGCTCTTACCTGAGTGTAAATTTGCTAAAAATGAGGGAACCTTGGGTATGGAGTAGAGCAACCCCTTGTCTTGGGCTGTCCATTGTTTAGCAATAGTTTGGTGGAAAACAATTCCTTATTTATTGATACTCATATTCCTCCCTCCCCATCTGAGGAACTCTCTAAAGAAACCCACAGAGGTCCTTCGGGCTTCAAAGCCTCTTCACACCCTAAGGCAGCAGCTCTTGCCTCCTTCAGCACAGGCAAGTTCAAGATGGGCAAGATTTCCTCTGTTGTCCTTATTTAATAACCAGCTCTGCCCTTTTCAATGTAACATTTTTCAAGTCTGAAGTGACATAAATAAACCACATTTCTGAAAGTTCAATTTCAGGAGTACAGACAGAATGAAATAAAATATGCTGTGCCATTCTTCATGAAAACATGGAGACAGGAATAAAGAAAAGGACAATAGCTGAAATCCCTGCTCTTCATTTTCAATCACTGGCTCTTCTGCTGGAGCCTTTCACCAGCACTGCCTTGACAGTAATGCAATCAATAGATTTATGTTTCATTTCTCTTCTATGCCACATAGCAGAGGTCATGACAAAGCCAAACACATCCAAACATGGGTGAAAATGGCAATGAGGAGTAAATGCAAAAGAGAAATTGAGGTCCAGATCCCAGCTCCCGCACAACTGAGCATTAGCTGCCTCATGTTTGTTTGGTTTCAGGCCAAAGCCAGATGGGGGGTGTGGGACACAGTTTAAGAGTTTATAGAACTTGCTCTTAATAATATTTTTCTGTTTGGCATGGACATTGTAACAAAATAGAGAATGTTTTTGACTAATTAGATGCATCAGCACATTTACAGGAAGTGGAAGGTAAATCAGCACCTTGAGTAATTGGGCAAAGGAAAAAGATCCAGCTGGATGAGACACAGAAACTGAGAAGATCCATCCTCGATGAAGGGCCCACAGATTGCAGACAGGCTCACTCTGGGTTCCTGGGAAGTCATCCAGCATCAGTTATGAGTAGTTTCAGGAAGACTCATTCTAATGCGCAGACCCACATAAAACAAGCAAGGCCCAGGTCATGCCATGCCTGGCAGGCCTATTGTGAAGCCACTGCAGATTTTACTTCACAGCATCTGCTATGTGAGCTTTATGTAAGTAGCAACTATATGCTGGGGAGCTGGAGGGTTTGGGTAATTGTTGCTCTTAACTTAGAGAAACCAGACTACTCTGTTGTTAGCTGAAGATTGTTTTCTCTCTAGTAAAAACCCATTCCAAGTGAATACTGGGCTCCATTGCTATATCTTAGTGAATCAGATATCTTTCTTTGTTTTTCAGTAAGCTGTTCAGAGTTTAAACCAATGAGAAACCAAAGGGAATGGCTGCATAAATAAATTAGATCTAATTGGAGCTCTTGTTTTCTAGTCTCTTAAGTTTGTGGAAAGCTTTAAGATGCTCTTGCCTATGAGAAGCAGTCTAGCCAAGGAACAGGCCTGTTTAGTGAGCAGCGGACTGAATTAGAGGAGCACCACCATTAGCAGGTGAAGTGAGGTGCTCTTCTTGAATGGGAAGCCAAAAGTTGTTATCACTGTCCTTTGGTCTACACAAGCAAAACTGAAACTTAGAGCCAGAGCAAAGGTGGTCTAAGAGATGGAGTGGAAAGCAGTACTCCGATTAATACTCTATGTGTAAGAGAGAACAACTCAGAGTCTGGAATCACATTGACCTATGGCCAAATCTAAGCTTCATCATTTCTTACTCATTTGTGCTTTTGTCATCTAAAGCAAATTAGTTTTTTTCAGTAACAAAATTAATTTTACAGTTCCATCTTATCTTAGAGGGTGCTTGCAAAGACTAAAGAAAATAATTTTTAGGTGTTTAGCAGTAGGCCGTACTCACAGTGAGCACTCAGTAGGTCGCCGAGGGATTGAAGGTTGTTAGAACTTCTGCCAAAGAAAGGAGATGTCTTAGCTGGGCATGGTGGTGCATGCCTGTAATCCCAGCACTTGGGAGGCTGAGGCAGGAGGATTGTGGTGAGTTCAAGACCAGCCTGAGCTACAAAGTGAGCTTAAGGCCAGCCTGAACTGCATAGTGAGACCCTGTCTCAAAAAGACAAAAAAAAAAAAAAAAAAAAAAAAAGGAGATGTCTTTCCATTTGAGGCCATTGTAACTTTCTTTCTGTACAAGGGCACAGGAAGGTCCCAGATGCTGAGTGTCCCTTCTCTAGGCACATTCCAGGTTGCCCAACATGGCAAAAAATAATCACAACTTGGAAACATAGTGGTGGAAGGGGATCACTCATTTTAAGGACCTTGAAATATCTTGGGAAATTTTTTAAAATGGAATTGGAGGGGCATGTCAGGACACCTAGGGGCTACTTGGTTTGTTTCTTTGAACAGGATTACCTTTTCCTGTCCAGTAAGGCAGCACAGATATAAAACCACAAACAAAGCAAAGGGAGTTGCCAATACAGCCTAGATTCTATCCAGGCATTCATCCCTTTAAATTTGCTTTCTTATGTCTTTTGTCCAGATCATGATGTGTAGACATGTAAGGGTAGAGCCAAAGTAGCAGAAGATATTCTTGGATTTATGTGTTATGGTCTGGGCACTCAAAGAGAATGATGATATCTTGTCTTTGTCAAAAGTACTAGGAAATTTAGTGATGAGCTAATTTGGTCATGATAATCACCCTTATACTCAATCATGTCTGCACAGTCTGGGTCAGCTGCCAGGCCAAGATGGGGCACTACGGCTGCTGAGGCAGAGTCATGTTAGATTATGAAAGAGTACCATGGTGACCATGTACAAGAGTGGATGAGACATTCTCCAAAGAGGAATTCTTGGCAGAGTTGAGATGGTCCTGCCTTAGAGCCCTATCTGTTCTAGAAGAGCAAAGTGGTAAAAACAAATCCTTTTCATATCTTCAGGTTCTATAGAGGTGCCATGGTTTGCTTTACAGAGAATTAACTGTATAATCAGAGTGAATTTAGAGCTCCTCTGGTTTGAAGAGATGAGTGTCGGAGGAACTCTGAACTAACAAATCTTTGTACCATTTACTGAAATGAGTCTTTTAGAGTGTAATGGTTTAGTGCAAACAACTCAAGATTTCTGTGATCTCTATTAATTGATGTAATGTAAAAGTTTAACTTTTAACTGGCTTATTAGAGTGAGTGCTGCAGCATTCTACAGACATTATCTATATCTCAAACAAGTCCTCAACGTCTTTCTCCTCCTTCAAAGATAATAAACTCCATGAAGATAGGGATCACTTCTTATTGTCTTTGTGTCACAGGCCTCCCATAGGAGTCCAGTGACAGACACTCATTAAATATTTTTATGAATAAGGAAAGAATAATGCCTGGACTAGGAGATTGGCAGCCTTGTGTATGTTATACAGTCTCTTGAAGGGTTCTGAAAACAAGCAGCACTCCATGGTAATACAAATCAGGACATATATTATGAGCCAGCATCTTTCACAACTTAAGATTAATTTATTTCTTTTATTTGTTCATTTATTTATTTAGCAAAAATTTTTGACTATCTGTTAAATAGTCCAAAGAGATGAATTTCTGCTTAGATTGCAGTGAATTCATTCTTTTTTTAAATGTGTTTGGTATAGGATTTCACTACCCAGTTTGGACTGGTACTGATCCTCCTGTTTTCAGCCTCCCCAGTGCTGGGATTGTACGTGTGCGCCACCATGCCCAATCTCAGTGGCCATCTCAGTGTGCCCGGGGGCAAAACTGACATGCCCTATGATGCCAGCAATCATACTCCAGTCCCTGCACTTGCCTAAGCAGGCACTTAGTCCACTGAACTATCTCGCTGGCCCGAATTCATTCTTGACCTCCATGATTTTTCATGAAATCCCCTGCGCTAAGACACAGTGCCCCTATGTGCAAACTCTCTAGTCATGGAAGATGACTTCTGTTTCAGTCTCTCTGCCTCTCTTGCTGGTAAACCTTCAGGAGAGTAGCAGTTATATTCTATTTCTATGCTGGCATTTACAGAACTAGGTTCAATAAAGGGTGAGCAAATGAATGAGTAAATGATTTCTTAGAACAATAAATTTTACATGTCTCTATTCCTTATTAAATTTTCAAATCCTTAGAGTGAAATAGGAAAAGAAGCCACTTTTACAGAGTGGGTCCTTTAAGTTTTTCAAGAACTTGCATGATTAACTTGAGTGATAGATATGCTCATGCTTTCTGAAGCAAACAAAGAAAAAAAGCAAAACCTAACAGTGAGGATAAAATTTCATTTTTAAGAAAATGCCTCTTTCTCTTGTCTTCAACTTTCTCTTTACTTATAGAGAAGAGACTTTCTTTCTTCCAACCTTAGCTCTTTGCACTCTGAGCTCAAAGTTATGTTATTAATAATTTGAAA
Organism: Ctenomys sociabilis; assembly: GCA_004027165.1. NCBI lineage: Eukaryota > Metazoa > Chordata > Mammalia > Rodentia > Ctenomyidae > Ctenomys > Ctenomys sociabilis. The sequence continues at coordinate 10,525 of PVKA01006986.1, forward strand.
CAATTGTTTCCATAGAAATAACCTAGCAACTTCCAAGAGCAGAACAGCAGCTTTGGCAACTTCTGTATGTTCAAGTCAGACATGCAACAGCTTTGAAAAATCTCATCTTTTAAAGGTGAGTTTAAATACATTTGAAACCAAACTTTGATAAAAGAATGAATTTTTTAATATTTCATTCTATTTTAAAAAGTACTGATCTATACAATCAACAGGTTACCTTAACACTTCCAAGAAAACAACAGACACTAGGAATTGATCCATTTAAAAAATCACATACATCTAAAACATATACTGTACTATTAAAAATTTTAAAGAAATGTATGTTCATCATAAGAACATGGCAAAGCACACCTGGAAGAAGAAAATGTAGAGTTCTATCCAAGATGGCAGACTTAGCACTCATTACAGTCTTTTTCTTTTATCCTAGAGTCCCCAGAGACTTGAAGAAAATAATAGATACCATCAGTCTCTTTCCCTAAGATAAAGTAGTATCAATTTTTTATATTACTACATTGAATATTAAATAAGCCATATCATTGATATATACTAAATTTTTTACTTATCAAGCCAAGAAAGTCAAGTATATGTAGCATCTGGTTCATGAACAAGTTCACTTTCCCCTGATTTCAGTAAAAGCAAAGCAGAACACTGTATTTTTAAAGCCAACGCCAAGAGCAATCACATAATATTGCCAATGAAGCTATAATTGCATCATTTGTGACTTGGGCAGAAAGTATTTCTATAGTCAGGCACAACTGTGTTTAGGAAATGCTGAACCTTTAGTTATGATAACATCATACACAAGGTTATTATCAAAGCTCTATAGATGAGGAACTTGGGAGCACTGAGAGTTAGGAAAAAAGCAATAGCACTAAGATTTTGGATGATCTGTTTATTTTATCTGGTTAGTTATTTGCAGCCTCTCACATTGCAAACCTGTTCCAGATGAAGTTCTGTTTTACTGACTGAAAACATGTACTTTCTTAAGGAGAAATTTTAGGTTCATGGCAGATAACCTAAATATGGGTTTATCCCATGCACACACAAGCACAGCAGGAAAACATGAGCAACATTTTAGATGCCCACAATTAACAAATGTTTGCTAAGCAACCATTGCCTCTCAATAAGTATGCAGTAGGAGGAGGATATATATATATATATATATATATATATATATATATATATATATATATATATATATATATATATATATACCTGCCCTCCAGAGTGGACATCAGAGACATGGTGGCCTTTCTTTATAGGAATTCAGTGAAGAATCCTGTTGAATTTTAGGACAAAGAAACAGAGGCTATTACTCACCAAAGCTAGCACCCAAGTCTGGGCTAAAGGAATTTCCTAAAGAAACATATCTAATCTAAATTCCAGGAAAATCGTACATTTGGTTCTATGAGTCAGAACTACGTCTAACTTACCTTCCTCCTAAGCCACTGCTGGGGATGGACAGTATACCAAAGAAAGAGATTCTTTTGATTCTAATTTTGCTCCATAAAGTCATATTTGCAGGACACTGCCCCAATGGGCAGAGAGCAGGGCCTGCTGCGTTGATGAAGCCATTTCTCCCACAATCAGCCGGCAGCGACCCAGCTGGAAGGCTCCAGCCCCATAGCTGATTGCAGTTAAGTGCTAATCCAAAGTCTCCCAGGAATTGGTACCTCCTTGAACCTGACTCATATTTGATTACAGAAACCAAAAATAGGTAAGCAACCATGGAGCTCCAGGTAGGAAGCACTGCAGTTAGAAGTCACCTGCTTCAGCCAGGAGTAGGAGGCTGAGTTTTAAGATAAATGAACTATGACACGTGCTCATCACAGCCTGTGTGTGTGTGTGTGTGTGTGTGTGTGTGTGTGTGTGTGTGCACAAAGGAAAAGTATATATACTCACACTCTTCATAGCATTTGATAATTATCAAGCAATAAAAAGATTTTGAATTCTTTTATTTTTTGAAACTTGAATATAAGATATCATTATAGTAAGAATTTGCATGCACTTTTTTGAAATATACATATGTTTCAAAAAACTCCATGATCAAGTGATTTTTAAGTACCAAGTTCCGGGCTTCTGTCCCTGCTCTCATCAGGTAGGCTGGAGAACTCTTTCTTCACTGATTCTTTCATTTCTCAGTGTATATAAAGTCTTTACTTTATGGGAGCCACTCCTGGTCCCCTCTTCACCTTTTGCTGGGACTTAAAATTCAAATTCAAATACTATCTGCAGAATCCCCCAAGTGCCTGCTTTCTTGTGACTGCCTTTGACTTCTCTTCTCTTCCTTTCTATGTTCTTCTCCATCTGGTTCCTGAAATAATGGACTTCTGTGGAGTCAAGGATCTGAGGTAGACAGATTGGAGGCACAACTGTTTGTCTCCTAGTTTGGCAATTGAAAGAGCTTATCTAATTTCACAGAGCTTCAAAACCTTAATCTGAATAGTAATGCATTACTTACCAGTTGCTTTGAAGTCTACAGCAGATAAAAAGCATTTAAGGGAAATACTTGGCCCAGAGTTACTATGGAGCTATTTACCTTACCTGTTCCTATCACTCCCCCATCTGTTTATACCCTTCCATTCTGTGAAACAGATACCTGTTCTTTTAGGAAGTTCCCACATCTCAGAAAGCTTGTACTCTTGACCCTAAATTAAGATTTTCTCCTCTGAAAACTTTTAAGTAGGTGAGATGAATCCATACACCACATAGATGTACAGTTGGCTTCCTTTACCTATAACAAAAATATACTTTCAAAAGACATGCTCTTCATTTGCAGTTGTTTTTGTGACTCTAAACAAATTATATGACCACTTTGCCCCTCATTTCCACCAACAGACTTTTGAGAAGATGAAATGAATGAATAATGTAAAGTACTCAAAATATTTCTTCTCTCACAGTAAACAGTTAAAACACATAAATTATTAACATGAGTAGTAGTAGTGATAGTGTTTATTGAGTGGCGGATAATTTCCAATCAGATGAATGTCCTATTTCTTGTGCTCTGTGCTGAAAAAGTCACCAGAGGACTTTCTGTTAATCTCCATGGTTTATCTGCTTCTTCATATCTCACTGTACACAGGAAAGGCCAAACAGTGGGAGACTACAGTGTGGAAACTTTTGGTTCCAAAGTTGAAACAATCAGGTTTGAGTACATCCTCTGCCACTACACAGTTGTGTGACCATGGTGAAGGGTGGCATCGTCTTTTGGGTGGAGGATCATGGCTGTATTGCTGAATTGCACATGAGACTGGACCACTCATGGGGAGTCTGCTCTATCTCAGTAACTGCAGTGTGAAGGGAGATGTCTACAGAGCTCGGAGCATCTACTTCTTCCCTAGTGCTTTACACTTGGCTGCCTTCCTTGAACCTGACATTGGAAAAGAAATTCAGAACATTTTAATTTATAGCCCAAACAAAAGATACTCTTAATTAAAATTTAGAAGAGAGCTCCGCAATGTCTGGAAGTAAGCCCAGAAGAAAAGAGAGATTATAATATAACCATATAGACCCAGTAAACCTGTAAAAGTTTGAAGAGAAATCTATGTGTATTTATGTAAATCAAGATAAGGTCATTTGAGGGTAAGAAAGACAAAGATAAACTGACTTGGATATACAGCCTCAGCTCAGCTAAGCTTAAAGTCTATAAAACTTGAAGTGGTCCAGGAAACACACAATCAAAGACATTGAAGTCCTAAAGTGTGCCTGGGGAGAGTCACATGAAGAGAAAACTTTCTCTCAAGCTCTCACAGAGAGCAT